>CAEFZX010001145.1:0-145440 GCA_903066825.1 Alfaro cultratus | reverse complement strand
GTTTGATTACTGCTGTTTTAAAAGCCTGGGGGAAAATGCCTGATGAGAGCGATGAGTTTACTATTTGGATCAGATCAATAGCAATGACAGGCAGGACTTTCTTAAAGAAATGTGTGGGTAGGACATCCAGACAGCAGGAACTGGAGCTTAGTTGGCTTATAATTTCCTCTAAGGTTTTATAATTAAGTAATTGAAATTACTTAATTAATTGAAATTAATTAAGTAATTGAAATCTTTGGATCACCAAATCCAAAGATTTGGTGATTATCAATGGAAGTCAGTGAGTTGAAAGACTGAAATTAAGACCTACATTGTTGATACATTTGTAGACAAATATTAATGGACTTGAAAGTTTATTCTAAGGGGATGGAAGGAAAGTTTAGTTGTCTGTGTGGCCAACCTATATAGATCTGAAAAGAAGTTATGACCATTTAGCCAGAGGCATTTTGGGAAGTGTATTGCAATATTTCAGGTTTGTTACAGCACTGTCCAAGCAAGGACTATTTGTAAATACTTTGTGCTGCATCGTACCCTGAGCGTCCTTTGTCCTCCACACTATCTGTGGTATTTGTGGTAATTCAGCTTATAATAAAGTGGCTTTCATGATAATTTGGGTGTTGCATAAAAAAGATTTTTGCTTTCATAACATACTGACATTCTATAGTTCAGTTAGATTAGATGTCATGCATTCAAAATGTGAATGTAATTTTAATAGATTTGTAGAGAAATGTTTTGAGGTTTGACTTGGTCTTGGGCCAAAAAACATGAGTCGACACTTGGATTTAACCTTCTCGAGACTTGAGAATTGACTGGTTTTACCATTAAAAGTCTTGAGACTTTAACTAGATTGCCCATCAAAGATTCAGAAATTGATCTGGACCTTTGAAATTCTTAACTTGTCTTGGAATTTCCTTTTAAGACTTGATGCTTAAGGATTCAAGATTTCACTTGGAAAAAAGTTCTTGATAACATTTATGTTGACAAAGCAAATGAAGAAGACTACATGACTGAAACATTTACATTTCCTCAGCTCTTGATAACATTATGCGTCACTTAAAAAGAAAAAGAAGTTCTTCTTCCCTCCCTCTGTCTGATAGAATAGAAATACTTCTTAACTTATCCAGCAAAGTTATGCCTGTGAAGTCGATGTCTATTTGACTTGGCAACTTCTCCACTAAATAGGGAACATCATTTTTTAAATAATTGTGTTATTTTTTTCTTTTGTTTTTTTTAGAAAAAATAATGTTTTTTGTACAATTTCCCAACAATGAGGAATTTGTGGACTTTCAGTGTCAACATGTTTGATGATTTTGATGAAGGCATTGGGCAAAATGTTATGTTTACTGCTTTTTTCATAATTTACCACTGTGAGATGTTTTTATGACATAAAGCACTTTGAACTGCCTTGTTGCTGAAATGTGCTACACAAATACACTTGACTAAACACGCACCCAGGATCTCTGCTTTCTGATTTCAGATTAACGCAGTACAAAAGTTGAGTTCAGCTCATTTGAGGTTTCACACTTCCTGATTTAAATATCCACAATCTGCTCAGATTGTCATCAGTCTGCCAATGCATTGCTAACTGTGTTTTAAACAGCTCAGCGCATGACTGACTGGAAGAGATGAAAGCAGACAAACGTTTGCATATTTTCTGTGAATATGTGTCTGTGTGCACAAGTCGGAGTTTGCTTTGGTAATCCTACCAGGTTCCAGCATATGGGCCCCAAGCACCAAAATGGACTATAGCTAAAATCATCAATCATCTAAAAATGTATGGTAGGTGCTAACTAAAGAAGCCTATACACACTCTCAAAACAGTCGTCCAATAGCAATAACATGCAAAAGCTCTTGACTGACAGTTTGCTGATGAGGCGAACTGAGACATTTAGAAGTTTTTTTTGTTTTGTTTTGTTTTTTCAAGCCAACTGTGTGTGAAGAATGTGCTTGTGTGTTTGCTTTGGTCAATAGTGATCAAGCAATGCTCTGGTTTCACTCAACGTGTTGCTCATCCATAGGTGTGGTTTATAACAGCTATCTATCTATGTCATCTTATGAAAGTACAAAGGTGCAGAGGGACAAGCAGAACAGGTCAGACACATGACCAGTGCTTAGGGGCACTGTTGTGACAGCATCTGGGAACAGAAACAGAAAAGTGGCACACAGCCAGGTGTTTGCATGCGTGTACGTGCGTGTTTGTGTGAGCAAACTGCCAGAAGGGGGGGAACAGGTAGCATACTGCACATGAACATCTTTTATTTCTTTGATGCTCTTTTTTGTTAAAATAAAGCAATGATTTTCACTATAGTGAGTTACTTTCTGATGAAAGGATGTTTGAGAGAACATGAGAAACAAGGTGTAAGTTCTAACTTTATTCCTTGACCTTTTCTTCCAGATTCTGGAAATGCTTTTTTACTTTCAGAATCCATCCTTTCATCTATCAGTTGTCTTTCACTCATCTGTGATTGGTTAATGAGGGTAACAGGTCCTCTGTGATCTGTCTCAATAGATTCCCTGGGGGGCTCAAAGTATTGCCAGAAAAGGAGGGAATTTCTCCTGGCAGTGGGATAAGACCAGAAAACTCCAAACTTGAAAGTTAGCCCAGGAGGTATCCTGATCAGATGCCACCTTAACTGGCTCCATTTAATACAAAGAAGCAGCAGCTCTATTCTGTACTTAGCCCAGATAATCAAGCCCTTAAACCAGAGTTTAAGGGTTAGCCTTATAGGACTTGACTTAAAACAGGGATGTTTTTAATTCACCAATGTCCCATACCTCATAGTTATAGCTGGGACTTCTGATCAAAATTTTAAGACCAGTTGAAAAATGACAAGGATTTACATTTTGCACTGTTGGAAGAAATGGGAGTGAGATACAAAAATAAAAAATATAAAATCTGAGTAAACATTTTATTGTAGAAACCATTAAACTTATTAAGTATATTTGAGTAAAGCTTTGCAAGACTATTTATACATGCATTCCAAGTATGTTTTCTCTCCAATAAAAGAGAGCAACACCTTCAGGGCGTCTAACATTAAATCCTAAAGAAAAGATATCACAACTGGTTCATCATACTGGTGAACTCCTGACTGGTCAATAAGCTGTTTTTGACAGAGATATAACTGTGACTCATGCATGTGGAACCATGCATCTGAAGAAACCTCCCCAGTTTTGGGAAGAGAGGTACGCAGCGCCATGAAACATACTGAACGGTGCTGAAAACTGATCGACTCCCTTTAGCTGCTTGGTCAGCTTTAATTGTTATAATTTAGGCCATAATAATAAGAAATAATTTTACATTTTACTCCTTAACATTTTATTTTTGACTTTTCTATGTTGACTTGAATACATTGTCATCCTGATAAATTATAGAAATCTGTTTTGCGATTGTGACTCCAGTGGAGAGTGAAAGAGTTTATTGTTCAATGGGTTTTCATAGACACTGCGTGACTGACTTATTTAGATTCTTCCTAATACAGTCTGTCATACCTTATGAATGGTACCCACTTTTCTTGTCCGTTTTAAGAAAAGGTATCTTTTGTATTTTTACATGTTGCCAAACTAAATTAAAGAGACTATTGTCACTCACTTTGAAGGCTATAAACTGCACATGTAGTTCTTTAGCAACAATTTGACAGCTTGTCTTTGCAAAACGCTGATCAAAACTCAAGCAGCTACTGTATTTAGTTTGATGCCAAGGCTTTTTAAGTCAAAACACTCAGAATAGATCACAACTTAGAACCTCTAAATGTTTTAATGAGATTGACCTTCTTTATACAGCGGATCCTCTTCTTCTATCCATTCTTCTTTCTTTTTTTCTTGCAGGTGACCTAGATAAGGAAAAAAGCCACCTCATCAGGTTCACCCTCCACCTGTAAGTCAAAAATAGAGCATGTTGAGAGGACAAATAATCATGTTGCTACAAAGCGAAGGAAGAGAAATAAGAATATACTGAAACTAACTTTAGTAAGCCACGCAGTCTGTGGATTCAGAGTTTCAGAAGTCAGATTGACCTCATTTCAGAGCAGCATGTGCTGTAGAAAGGCCAAAAAATACTTCTGATGACAATTTGACAGAATTACTGACTATTTATGACGCCAAGAAAGACAGCAGAGATAAAAGGCAGAGCTTTTATACACGTAATCTACAGTCCTACCAGTGGTCAGCAGCTACAGTGACAGCAACATTTTATTCCACACTTGGAAATTAATATTTTATTGCAGTTGCAAAATCTTTCTCTACTATAACCATAGACTCATCCACCCTTTGGATGTATTTCTTCCATGTTAAAGCTCATGTTAAAAAAATGTATCCTCACTTTTATTATTGTGTACAAGTATTTATGTTAATGAAACCCAAATGAAAAGAGCTTGGGATAGCTATTTTATAGGGAAAAAAATTATATATATTTTTAAACATTTGCAAAAATAAATGTCATAAAATCTTGTACGTTTAAAGCATATATTTTTATACTAAATAGTTATTTTAACCTATTCTAAACATTAGGGCTATTTCAAACTCTTTAATGGTGTCAGGACTGAACATCTTTAGTTCATAAATCAAAAATATACTGATGGATTAATGTTTGAACTCACCAAACTGAATTGAATTTTTATCTCTATTCTTTTACGACAACAAAAGTGATCAATTTTTAATGTATTTTAGCATTATCACCAACCTATAAGTCAAAAGCATATAATTACAGACCAGTCCAGTTGTCTGCAACCTGTGACTGCAGAGCCGCATGTGGCTCTTCAGTACCTTGATACTTAATCAGTTTGCTCAGAAATAAGAGTTGAACTAAGTTGTGCTTTTTAATATAAAAACAATAACATCTGAATTCAATTATTGAAGCACATAAAGGGAATGTCTATGTAGCAAATTACATGATTTTGCCTTTTATTTTGGATTTGTATGAAAGGTCTTATTCACAAAAATGTACTTTGTTATACTGTAAACATTTTCACTCTAAAACCTAAAAAATATTATTAAAATGTAGTTTGTTTTATTTTTACCATAAAACATTTTTGGAGACCTGATAAACTTATGTTTTATGGTTCAGTGACACAAAACTTTTATTTTGTGTGACTGAAGATTTGTGAAACTTTTTGGGTAGAACAAGTTGCTGGTCCATTAACTAGTCAAATCTGGACTGAAATATTCAGTGTTCACAGATTTTTTATTTTTTTTTTTTACTTGTGAAAACAAACAAAAAATTAATAATGCTCTTTGTCTTTTATTTATCCAAAGTATAGAAACTAGTATCCATCTAGCTTACATACTTTGGATCAACATTATTAGATCATTTTTCTTTTGTTCTTTCCTTTGGTTCGTTCATTTGTTTCTATTTCCTTTTAACTCACATAAAGCACTTTGAATTGCCTTGTTGCTGAATTGTCTGTGCTATATAAATAAAATTACCGTACCTTACCTGGTCTTCTCCAAAATATTGCAAAAGCGCACAACTAAAAATCTATAATTATTTTCTGCTTAATGGGCAGAAGTTATCTCACAGGCAATATTCTGTTATAGTGTGAATACGTTATGCACCTCAATGTTTTTTGTATTTTCTTTAATAAATTTAACATCACAGTAGTTGAGCAGTTAACTAAAACTAAAACACCCTGATTTGCCTGAAGTTGGACTTTGCTCTAATTGTTTTCTCAAACAACATCACGAAGCATTAAAAACCTGGAAGCGAGATCAATCTTCCAGGTGATTTCCTGCAGGCAGGGTGAGGCTGGTTTCACTGCATGGTGTACCAACGGATTCCCCCTGCAGCTGTTGTTCAACAGTGAAAAACATCAAACCAATATTAGTTCATTCTGTCTGCTCAACCACGTGCGTGGGCGTGTGTGTGTGTGTGTGTTAGAAACGTGTATTTATAAAATGTTCACATCACATGGCATTCAGAAGATATGGAGCCCTATGTGAGGCGTCTGGCCAGTGACGAGTAATGTTGTCTGTCCTCAAACTAGACACAACACCTAAGAAACACCCCCTCAGCCAAGCTGTGCACACAAAAACATTTAGTCTTCCCTCTGCAGGCTGCAACAAAGGTGCTTGGTCATGTGAAACCCAAGGCTCCAACCTACAAGTTGAACTCTGACCTTTCACACACACTCACATATGAAAGGACTGGGAGGAAAGGGGGTGGAAAAGATAAAAAGACAGGATGAGAGCATGTGTGTATCTGTTGTAACAAGATTATAGGCATGCAGGAGGGTCACTAATACAGATAATATGCACACTAGCTCCAGACATAATAACCAAACACACATCTTCTTGTCCACACGTGTGTGTGAGGATATTCTTTTCCCACGCATATTGAGTTCATGTAGTGTCTCATCTTTTTTTTTTCCGCTCTTTTTTAGTCACACACATTTTCAAGCAAAGGTGACCCAACCCCCGCATCATAGCTGCAATTAACCTCCACAACCTTTGGATGCATGCATGTGTTGGAGACTTAGTGTCCTGAACTTGGTCACAAAAGACGGCCAGGAGTCTCGGGGGCATATCTTCACACATACACATACTTTAGCTGCTGTGCCCTGATAATCCATGTCTCTCCTGGACTCCTGGACATCCTTTTATCCAGCTCAGGCCGCGGGGATTTTCCATGAACTCGGCCAGCCAGTGGAGGCAGGGATCAGAGGGAGGCCCCTTCCTGACCCTGGAGAATGCGAGCCTGGTGTTGCGCTTCCAGCCATCAGCTATCACTGCATTCTGTGAGGTCAGAGACTGTAAGAACATAGTCAGAGAGGATGATGTGAGGGCAGAACAGCAGGTTTGTAGTCAATGGGAGAGTTTTATTCCACTCAGGCACTGTTTGAAAGGCCAGCATGGTTTGTTTCTTATTGGCTTTTCTATATGATTAACAACAGCAAAAATCTAACAAACCAGATCAAAGTGCCTGGCTTTAAGAAATTAAATCAATTTAAAATGGGTGAATTAATGTGTTTTCCATGTGATTATGCTATTTTATAGCACAATCAAGTAACTACGTTATGTTATAACGTATTTACTGTTACTATTATCTATAATGTATTTGTAATGTATTTTAGCACCTTGAAATTGGGCTTCTATCTCTTTAAGAAAGTCATGTTTTTCTGAAACTCCACCATCAGGACGTCATGACAACATCACTCCTCTATTAACCCTTTAATAGCATTTTTACCAGCTTTGCACTGAGAAATAGCTCATATAATATATAATAGCTCAGCAGATGTGAAGTTCCACCAGGTGTTTGCTTTATTTGTTGTCAGTTGAACTCTGTTAACAAATCTGTAAATATGCTTTAAATTACAAAACAAAGACAGACGTGCAATGTTGTCAAAGAATGACAACAATGTAAAATTTCTGAATGAACATAACATGAATTTCCATCATACTGACACCAAACAGCAATAACATGGCAGAGATAAGATCAATTTATTTTGAATTAAAGTGACACTTCATACACAGTGATGTGAAAAGTGTTTCTGACTTCATTTTTCTTTTTTTTGCATATTTGGCCATCACTTTTCACACGTTTGTTTAAAAACAGCACTTTGTGTTTACTTGTATTATCTGACTAATATTTAAAGTGGTTTGATGTTCTGAAACCCTAATATGTGATAAACATGCAAAAAGAAAGGAAATCAGGAAGAGAACAAACATGTTTCAACAGCACTGCACAGGTCTGTGAGGTCATTATTATTAAGCTATAGCAAACATGAACAGGCTGTTATGGACAGTCCTCAAATGTCCCTGACTAATAAATCAGACACACTCTTTAACAAGTGGATTTATGTATCGCTCTTAAAGCTGCTGTTTTCACGGTTTTAAATACAAACAGACTAACTTGGAGGGTTCCCACTTCTTTTAAAGGTGGATACTGTCAAGAAACATTACCTAATATCCACACCAACCCTATGCAACAGTACTGACAACCTGACCGAGACATTTGTCTGCATTTGTAACTCAAATAAAAATAAAAAAACATTAAACATGCTTGAAATTACCCACACTTACCAGCTTACTTTAACCTCTGATTATGAGCTAAAGATAGTTTGTGATATCGGAGTCCCAGAACTTGAGTGTAAATGACTTCAAGAGTCTTTAAAGCATGAGTCCTGGTTGAGTTGGAGGTTTTTCTTTTATGACTTAAATGCAGCTCTATACTATGTTCCAGACTTGAATTCAAATCTCTGCTTTTAGCATCACTGTTGTCTGAATGTTGCTTCAAGTGAAGCAAAAATGAAAAGGTTTGTTTAAAACGTCCAACTCTTTATGCATCAACTGCAAAGTTTTATGCATTTTAATAGGTTTTGATGGCAAAATGTCATGAAAACAAGATGTCCTGGCACAAATTGGTGCAGGTACTTAAAGAACCGGGTTAAAATGTATGGACAAGGAACATGCTCATTTGACACATGTTGCTTCACTCCCTCTCCAGCCCTCCCCCACCTCTCCTTTAGTTCTCCTTTCATTCATTCATTCCTCTTTGACAATGTATTTGAACTTCAGACTGGGTTCAGAGGTGCAGGGAATGAATGAAAGACTGAAAAGAGAGGAAAGGAAGGGAGGGCTCTTTCTTTGCTTCATCTAAGCCTACTCTCTGACCCTGTGACCTTTATGGGAGCAGACACAACCTTTCTCTTTTAACCCATCTCCTCCCCTCCTCCAGCTTCTTCAACTGCACAGCAAAGGCAGTCTTTCAGGTACATCTGGGTGAGCCAACGCCAAAACACAGAAGCTAATCAGCCCACCTGCCTGGCCCACTGTGTTTGATTTGTCTTTCTGTACACCTAACATTCCAGCGTGGCTTATCAATAGACTTTAACCTCTTTTGCCTTGGCTTAGCTTTTGTGTGTGAGCTTGTGCTGAGTGTGAGTTGGATAAGTGCATCTCTCATGACTAATTCAAGTAGTGCTTTGTTATAAAAAAATATATATATCTGTAAGAATGGGAATTGAGTAACTGCAGGCAGAAAATTAAAATTTAAGAGGGTTTCTAAATTAAGTTGCATGTGAAGCATTCTTGGAGTATTAGGGTCATACTAAGAAAAATTAAAATTAAAAACAATAAAATTACAAGAATAAAGTCATGTAAGACTAAAGTCGTAATATGAGAATAAATTTAGAATATTTTAAGAACAAAGTCATGATATTACAAAAATAAAGTTGTATTATTATGACTATTCTCATATTGTTTTTGACTTTATTTTCATAATATTATTAATGTATACTAATTCTATTGCTTTATTCCTGTAATTTTATTATATTTATGTTTTTTAGTGTGGTCCTATTGCTTTGTCATAAATATTAGAAGCGCAGTGATTGTATTAGCAGAAGAAAAGGCAACAACCTAAACTAATGCTCATATATTTTCCATTAGTCCTTTGGTTTGTCTAAACACATCTTATGGCTACCTCATATCTTAAACAGAGCATTAAACTCCTTCGCTCTGACCTCTCACCTCCTCAAGTTTTATTCACTATGGTTCTTTTAGGGATGAGCGCATTTACAAGCACATAAAACACAAAGAACCACTTGTTACATCAATGCTTTCTTCAAGTCAAATCCCGCAGTGTGTTTTAGCATGCCATTATTTGGTCATAGAGATGCAATCACAAGCTTAATTTGTTCTCCGTGCCTGTGGCCTCGTTCTCTTTGTCACTGTGTTTGTGACAAACTGCAGGGGAATCTGGAAATTTTCTGTCATGGGTTTGCACTCTACAGAACACTGAAATATTGTTATTGTTTTTTTAAATTTTGGCCAGTGAAATTGATATGTCCAATGTAATTGCTTTATTTATAAGCGTTTTCTCTGTTTGGACTCTGTTTAACTCTGATCACTTTTAAAGTAATCAGAACGCAGCAGCACGTACAACGACACCACCGTATGAAAAGCATTCAGAATTTCCCCATTTTTCTCCAATCACAACCCTGAGCTTGATTTTTATGTTGTAGGGATTTTATGTTACAAACTAACATACATTAGTTGTATGTCTGTTAGCATTATACAGATAGCATAAGTGGAAAATGTTTTGGACAACTCCAGATCGTTTCCAACAAATTCACCATGAAAGTCTGACTTGTGCAAACATCAGAAAATGACAAACAACTCAATATCTTCATCTCAGACTCTAAAGTTTAAATTTCTTGAATGGTACAAAAACACTGAACCAGTTTTTTTGGCACTTTGACAGCATTGCAAAGTTTTCTCTAGAAAGAATATGTCAGGATGGCCATTCAAAGGGGCTGAATTTTGATGCAAGCCACACTTTTTACTTATTTATTTGTAAGATAAAAACTTATAAAAATCACACATACATTTTTTAAACTGTACACTACTTTATGTTAGTGCAGTCATTACCTTCAGGCTCGTAGAGCTACAATATCTCAACTTATTGCCAAACGTTAACATTTAACTTTGTGACTGAAAGCAAGGAAAATATATGATACGCAAGATTTCATTACAGCTTCATCACATAGCATCTAAAGCACTCAATATAATGCTTCTTGACCTTATTAACCCCAAAGCATATAGTGAAAAGAAAAGATGAGATAAATGAGAAAAGAAGTTATCCTCCTCTGTCTTGTCTATGGTGAACTTCATATATGCTGTAATCATGTTAAACATCCTCCATTTATTCCAACTGCTCTAATAGGTTTACCAGCATGAAATAATTATAGGCTGAAGAATAACTTTCCTCTCATTTAAAAAGCTTCACTAGTTTTTAAAGAAGTGTCTTAACAAGATGTCCAACACATTGGCCTTAGGAGCACTATTGGCAAAAGCGGTCATTATTACTCTGCTTCTTTTGATTGCGGTTCTTTTTACAACGTTAACTGACCTTGTGGTCGTTGTATGTGCTGCTGCGTTCAATCGTTGTCCATTACAGTAAAAGGCTTTTATTCTGCTGCACCTTCTTATAGACCTGTGTGGTCAGCATGGATAAAGCCATGCCATACGTATAGAAGCAGATTCAGGTTTGTATGGGAGGCAAAGTTTGGCCTTGACAAAATGTACTTCTGTGGTAGAGCACAGTATGTACAGGGAAACAAAGTCTGCTCCGTCTCAGGACAGACAAAACACACATATATCCCTGTTCTTTATCTGGATATTACTGAAACTGTGCTGTACCAAGGACACACTGTAACAAAAGCAGTGTGAAAACATGCTTTTGAAAGTCTTTAGAGAATATCTTATTGTTCAACTCACTGGGGCTGAAGACAAATCCATGGTAGTTTATGGAGCACTGCAGGTCATGGTCATATAGATTTTATAACAGCCACAAATGCTTAATGTTTTTAACATAAACTAGCTCAGAGGAACCTCTGTAAAACAGAAAGTGTGGATGCTTTCTGGGTTTATAACTCAATGAATTTATCACAAAGAGGCAGAGAGAGAGAGATATATAGTGGGGATTGTTTTTTTCCCAAGGTGTTGACAGTTTGCCGTTTACCACCAAAAAAGGCTTATGGTGGCAGTTTTTGTTTTGTTTTTGTTTTTTTAACTCACATCTACCAGGAAACTCCAGCATTTGTCCACTGAAAAAGTTTTAACTAAGCAGCTTGAATTTTTTTTAATTCCACCTTTAATTTTGCATGCCAATTTGCACCTGCTTTTCAAATGTGCTAAATTTAGACACAGAAATATGGACACAATCTGATTCAGGTTTAATAAATTGCACTATGGGTGGTAAGAAATTACTTTTGCACTTTCTGATGATCAGCATATGTTTTGCAAATTTCTGAAGGGAGGTGTGTCAAATATATTATGTCTGCTATTCTCCTCATTTTGCTGACACAATCCTGTTTGCATGTTGTGGATCAAGTTTGCACCTGTTTTTGTACCTGCAAACCTTTTATGGATCAGGCCCACAGGTTTCAATGAATCTATATTACAGATGAATTTCACTTTTCAATTTCCAATTAATTTAAATTGTATATCTTTTTATGTCAAGATTAATTTTTTTTATTACAATTGCTGTGAACATTTTAAAAGGTTTTGATTAATGCTTATGTGAAATATGCAAAATATGAAGTTGATTTGTCATGGTAGAGAACTGAGAGTAGACTGATCAGAAAATAGGACTCACTGGTGTAAGACTGGACAAATGGAAAGTAATTGGCCTAGTTAAAGGCCTGATTTGATTATTTAGGGCTATACATTTCAAGTAACCCCTAAAACATCTCATAGATGAAATATGAAGAGTTTTCCTCACATATAGCTTAGATACTGACAGAAAAAAGTTATTTCAACCAAAGGATATAGTAGTTTAGTACTTTTTTTTGTTTGTTTGTTTATCCAAAAATAATTCAGTTTCTTTTTGAGAGAAAACAGAAGAACAGAAGCTAATTTGAACATTTCCTTTGGAAGAACTGAATATGTAACAGGGTGTCTTGATCCTTCACATGACTGTGTATGTTCAAACGAGTTGAACACTGACCAATCAGATCTGTCTCTCCTTCAGTCACAAAGCTGAGTGATCCTGGCAACTTTATGAGGCTTTGTGACTGTGGCTCAAACAGAAGGACATAATGGTATTTACTCAGGTACATTCTGTGAAAGTGCACGCCTGTATGAGCTCAGACACTGCATACACCCTACATCCCACATAGGGGACAGTTACTAAGAGCTACAGATAATGCACTACACTTTGAGGGACACACACTTGGTATGCATGTGTTCTGAGATAATGTGTACACTCACACACACAGTTGCACTGAAAACAGCTGGTCTGTGTTCACTTGCAGATAGGATGTTGCATGCAGACACATGGGTGTCAGGAGTTCTCCAACCCCTCTGGGCAAGGTTGTGATATTGCACACACACACACACACACACACACACACACACACACACACACACACACACACACACACACACAGGAAGCTATAAAGTTCATAGAGTACAAGGCCAAAGGCTAACATAAGGGTGGAGGAGGAGTTTTCGGGGTCCAGAGCACATAGTGAGCCCTTATCAAAGACACAGTGTTTATGTGCACAGATCACCACTGATAACCATGACACACACCTGCAAAATTTTTAGAGGTAGTGAGGTGTCTCTTTTATCCCTCTCACACTTTGTGCTTCAGTGGAATACGAAGACATGTTCCAGGATCATCTTTCTATTCACCTGAAGCTGTAAAATCTTAACAGATTTTGTAGAAATGTTAAAAAACGTCTTTGAGTGTCACAGTTTAGAGATGTCATACATTCTTATCAGACATGACCTCATGACCTCCTGGTCATGAGGTCATGCACATCACACAAATGCTGTTAACTTGATTAAATGGAAAACAAGGCAATATGGAGGTCAAATTTAAACCAGTTCTGAACCATTATCGCTTTCTGACAGAGTTTATTACTCAGTTGAATTAAATGCACCTGGTCTACAACATTGATAGATGGTATGAAACATCCACATGGCTGGCAGGATCCAGTGCTTCCTGAAATGTAACACTGCTCCACCAGCTTCTCACAGTGCATCCTGGTGCTATATGTTCCTAAGTTCCCCAAGCAGGAGACCCACATGCGACTGGCCATCCACGTGATGCAAAGGAAAACATGCCTCATCATCAGACCAAGCTACTTTCTTCCATTAGTGGTTCAGTGTCTGTCCTTGTACTTCTGACCTTTGTCAATCACTTTGTGTTACACTTCACTGTATGAAAAGTACTTTATAGGTACAATTTGACTGATTGATTGATTTGTGGTCCAGTCCCATTATTGGCACTTTCAGTGGTGTAAAGGGCTTAATCTTGACTGCTCTGTGGCAATGCATCTCCAATTGCAACAAACTATAACCCAAAATGTATTCTGACACCTTTCTACCAGAACCAACTGGTAGAAAGGCAATGTGAACTACCTAGGTGAGCCTTTGCTACCCTCATAAAGCCTCAGGAGGCTTTATGTGAAGGAAAGAACACCTAATCTGTTCTTCCCTTTCTTCTTCATTTGATACCATGCAAAGCAGATGCTCCATCTGCACTGATGAAGATTCACTCATCTCAACATGCCAAATACCCCAATAAGAGGGCAGTGTGATCTGTATTTTATTCATTAGCTATGATTACCATTGTGGGGAGTTGAAAAACTCTGTAGCACATTGAACTTCCATCCCACTATGGTCAGACAATCAACAAATAGAAGAATTTTTATTAACATAGCAATTTTTTTAGCAATGAGGCAGTTCAAAGTTCCCCCATAATGAGGGAAAAAACTACAAGCTGACAACAAAAAGTAATTCAGTCCTTGTGAAGTGGCACTGTAAATTTGGAAAATGTGAAAAGGTTTCATATTTTCACACTGAAAGTTATGTAGAATGTCTTAAGAGATCAGTTTGTATATAAAAAAATAAGAAACAGCCTTACTAAAAATTGTTAATGAAAACAAAGGATCCCATTACACTTTCATCTTTTTTTATTAATCATTTTTCAATAAAGGGACAAAATGGGTGTGTGAACAGGATTATGCAGACATCTGCCAGAAAACACAGAGTGGTATTCCCAATACAACTGAACAGAGATCCCAAACAGGTACAACAGAAATCATAGAGCTTGTTTTGTCCAATGACCACTGGCCACCATTAGAAAAGAAAACATAATAAAATTATAGTATAACCAAAACAAAAGAATAAAATAAAAACAAACCAAAAATATATGACTCCATTCCATGTCTCTGTTCAGAACAGAGCATATAGGTAATAATAAATAGTAGCTCCCATTGTAAAAGATAAAGTTCATGTTCAAGTTACAACAAACAGCTCTCAGAACAGGAATAGAAAAGGCTGATAACAAAATATTCCGCATTGCCATTTACAAAAAAAGTCTCAACTCAAGCAGGCTTCTCCACATCCCCCTGGTCATTTTTAAATATGCTTTGCATATGAAAGTATTTTCACCCAATCTAAATATAAAGCACCATTTAGTATTTGGCAATGGAAAAGAAAATGCAAAAAACATTTTATTTCTTTTTAAATGTATTTATTTTAACTTTTTTTTTTTTTTTAAGTAATCCATGTACTGCATATTATTATTTTTTTGTATCTTTAGATTTTTTTCCTCCTCTCTTCTTGATGTTGGAATGTTGTCAGGTGGGAGAGGTGAGAGAGACAAAAGCACACAACAGAACAGGTCAACGTCAGCTTTCAGTACTGCATACAGGAATGGCAGCAGAGGGAGGAGAAAGAAGTGCGAATAAAAAATAATAAAAAAAAGAAGATATGTACAAACACCTCTATGGACAGCAGGATCCAAAGCAGCAGCCATCTGATGGCCTGCGACGCCTCCCAATGCCACACATTTTAGCTGCTTTTTTATGGGATGTTCTTTTTTTTATCGTTTTATTTTATTTCTTTAGACATACAAATAATTCGCACTATATTATCCTGCCAAATTAAAAAAATATACCGTGGCAGCTTGGGTTTTTTTCCACTACCAAAACAGGTATGGCAAATACCTTTAGAGAGAACAAGCAACAGTTAAAAATACGAGCCTCAATATAAATACTATAGTGCCTACTCTAAGTGAACATTGAATTCAAATACAATTCTAGAAATACAGAAAAAGTAGACCATAAATGTGTTTAAGTATAGGAACTGACATGACTGTGCATTTTCCTATATTTTAAGTTCTTTATTATATATCCATATATAATCTTAATCCTTTCCCCAATGCAAATTGTATTTCAACCTGAAGAGCCGTAAAGAACCAAGGCAAAAAAAAGAAAAAAAAGAAAAGCAAAATGAAACAAAAACTCAGCAAAAATGTTATTTTTTTTTCTAACGTTTCTGAAATGTTTCACCTCATATGTACTGTGACGGGAGTATTGGTTGCCATTGAGATGCAGTAACAAAACTTAAAACATTTCCCACTAAAACATAGCATAGCTCTGTTTGTGAAAAATGTTCTATTTATGCCCGTGTTTAAAGGAGAAGTTCTACAAAAACAGAGTCTGATGGTGTGAGGAACAAGATCGGAGTGTCTGTTTTCCAGGCAGCAACTTGCTCAGACGATGATAAATCACAACTTCTTTTTAAAAAAGTGGTTGTTAATAAAGCCAGGAGAAATGCATTTAGTTTGCTACTATGTGTGAGCAGTGATTAGTTGGGAGGAGAGTGTGCTCTTGGCTTTACAGGGTTAACAAACGGTCAAGGGTGAAATGGCGGGGATACAAAGGTCAGGGGTGATGAAGCTGCTTGCAAAAAGATTTTGTGCGTCTTTTTTTTTTTACTGCTTGCAACAAAGGGATCCTCATCATCTGACAGCATTACAAAGATTTTCCCCTTCAGCGTAAACTTGTAAACTGGGAAAACTAAAAACAGTGCACTTCATGTCAAACAAATCCAGCTTGTAGACTCAGTCCATGTACCATCTCTGCATGGATGTGGGACAATGCACACGTAGTGCTTTACATCAAACAGCATGAATTAAACTGAATAAACAAAAGCCTCTTTTGGGTTTAAAATCAATAAAAAACAAACCAAAATGAAATATAACGTGTCCTGTATTAATCTACAGTGACTCACAAAAGTGTACACACCAATGTCAAAACAGCAGGTTTTTGTGATTACCACCATTGTGAAATAAAATTTTTAAAATATTTTTCCATCTTTAATGCAGAGGTATGTCTCATTCAGTTCAACTAAAAATTGACAAATCTATTAGGAGAGTAAATTAAAAAAAAAGGTTGGCTACATACGTTTTCACACCCTTAAACTTAAAATGTTATTTCAGCTGCCTCTCTTATTACAACCTTTAAATCATTTAAGTGGATCTGCTAAACCAGGAATAAAGATAATCTGGATCAGTTAAGTTTATTTTGAATAAAGTCATGGTTTATGGTGACGTGATAAAGGCTCCCAATGATCTTTTATATACACCATAACAGAGTAAAGAAAGTCATCAATAACTTGAACAATTATGGGACAACAGGAACATCAAAATTGGATTGGTCACTAAAACGGATTGTAAGAAAAGATAAGAATTGGTTGAGGAGATGCAGTAATATTTCTGCCAATTTCTGGTTGTGTTATGGAGATGGGCTGTATAAAATAAGAGTTTCCTGAAGATGGCCTCATAATCTGAGAGATTTAACATATTTTTCCCAAAATAAAGACTGCAAATATTAACAAGTCAAGATGTAGGACACTTTTAGGCTCCAACCAAAGAGTGAATGTTGAAATTTGATCAAATTATGCTTCATTGAAGTATTAGTTCAGGGATGTACATGTCCAGATTTCGCTTTTTCCTTATTCTAGAAGATTTGTTTGTTTTAGTTGAATTGCGGAGGAATTTCATTTTGAGTGTGGAAAACATGTTAAATTGATTTGTAATACTTTTTAAATCACAAAAACCTGACATTTCAGCAAAGCTGTGGACAGTTTTAAGAGCCACTGTATGCATATTGGTTAGCATTAGAAGATTTTTCAAAAGCCCTAAAACACAGATACATGTTTTTGCAAGTGTCTCTTTCTCTGCTGATGGCCGTGTTTGGAGTTGTAAAGTGAAAAACATTGCCTTGTATCCCGTAAAGCATACGTCGCTTCCAGTTCTGTTTTGCTTTCTTTCGGTCTAGCTTGTATGTTTTTTCACTGCTCTTAAGTAAAGTTAGCTTAAATTTGAGCTCACATATTACTTTATGCATTGTTCCACACACTGACATGCTGAAGCAGCATTGTAGGTTTGTGCTAACGCAGACATGTGACACTCTGCGCCTCATCCCTCAAGTTCAGGATTGTACATTTCATCATAGATTACCTTTCTCTCAAAAGCTCCACCATACCAAAAACAAATCTACAAGTAATTCAGATATACACAATACTGCTTGTACCATGCTTGTCATGAAATTTCCAATTATAGTCTATTAAACATGTTAAAGGTAGCTAAATGATGATTTTGATCTTTCATCATGAGTTGTCCATTTGAGTCGTCAGGTGCTTGATGCAAGGACCTTTTTCTGCTTAGTCTAACTCTTTCAGCTTCGTCTGTGTGACCCCAAACTTAAACCAGATAAAATTATGGCCAATGCAGTCTTGAAATATCAAAGGCACTCTTCCTTAATCCTCCAAATGATAGTACAAATTGAGTTCTTAACACACTTTTTTGTCTTTTTGAAAGAAATTTGAGGCCTGTCATCACTTTCAGTTTAGTAGTCAAGCCAAATACATAATTTTTTTTTCTTCTTTTAAACCCTGTGTGAACATGGCATCTTTTAGAAAGATCAGGATAAGTGCATTTCCAGGGTAGTAAAAAGAGGGTCAAGTAAAAAGACTGTTCATTTTCCATGTTACAAAACAAAGCTGTACATGATATGTGTTACAGAATGTATGCAGCATGGATGTATCTTTCTTCTCTTTTTTTCTTTTTAAAGAATAAAAAGAAAATAACTGAATGAGAGAAAAACAGCAACACATTTACTCAACAACTAACCAACCAGGGACAAATTATTTTCTTTTTTTCTTTTCTTTTTTGATTAGCAAAAAACATACTATGCATGCTGACTAATTCTTAAAAATGGGGGGAAAAAAAGAAAACTCAATAAAAGGAAATAGTACACAACATGTAAATTATTGCACAAGAGAAAGGCTCGAAGTTTTGCGTCAATGCAAGAGTATTGCCCCGATACAGATCATGCATTCGATGGGTAATGGAAACAAGGTGTGCTGGTGCAGAGCACATGGTCTTAGGCTTCCACCAGGTCGGTGAGAGGGGAGTGTTGGGATGAGGGCAAATCTACAAGGGGGCTAGGAATAAACACTTGACTGTTGGCGACCCAGTTGCAAAGGAAAAGGTCTCATTGTTCTGCCTTCTACTCTGACTTTATTTCGGTACTCAAGGGACGGTCACTGTGCCATTTTTTCATGTGTTTCTCCAAGGTGCTGTAAACACTGAAGGGCATTTGACAAATTTCACACTTGTACACATCTTTGCCCACCTGACCATGGGTCTTCATGTGGCGAGTAAGTTTGGAGCTCTGGGCACACGCGTAATTGCACAGCTCACACTTGTAGGGTCTCTCTCCTGTGTGGCTGCGCCGGTGTACTGTCAGGTTACTGCAGTTCTTGAAAACCTTTCCACAGAACTCACAAGTGTCACTCCTGCGTCCATCCTTGGAACTGGGTCTCCCAGGACCCCCAAGGTGGGGCGTGCTGCCCCCGCTGCCTGTCCCACTGCGACCTGACATTCCCCCATCCAGTTCTCCTGGAGGGGTCGAGAAACGCAGGCTGCCATTCTCTGAAGAGTGCTCAGATGATGATGCAAAAGGCGATTGTCTGGAATCCCCAAAGTTGAGAAAGGGGTCCTTGAGTTGTCGAGAGGCAGCATAGCCAGCCAACCATTGGGAGTAGACGTTTTCTGTATTAGGGATTGTGGGGGTAGGCAGGTCAAATTCTTTCTCCAGTTTAATACGTTTTGAGAAGGGACTAAGTGGACTGGGGCTACCCAGAAGCAGTTTCTTTGAGAGGCCAATTGAAGAAGATTCATTAGGAGACACTCCTCGTCCATTTACTGCAGAAACAGTGCCTTCCTCTACACGTTCTGTTTCCAAGACAGAGTCTCCATCACACATGTCCCGACTGTGGTGATGGTCTCTGCTGAGATGGTGGTGCAGGTGGTTCTCCTGGGCCATGGCGTTGCGTTTGTGTGCGTTGAGGGCTTCACTGAAATGCTGCATGCTGGCGGCCAGACCCATTCCTTGCATGACCTCTGGCAGTGAGCGAGGGATGGACGTCTCATCAGCCACTCCGCCCAGTCGACTTCCAATACTGCTGCTGTTTTCATGCTGCCGCGTTGCTTCCAGGCTCAGTCCGAAGTGATAGCTGTTGTTTCGCTTGGGTGGCCTCTCCCCATTCTGTACTTCCTCCTCTTCCCCCTCCTCTTCCTCCTCCTCTTCCTCTTCCTCCTCCTCTTCTTCTTCTTCCTCCTCTTCTTCCTCTTCTTCCTCCTCCCCATTTTCTCGTAACATGCGATTATTTTCACTTTTCAGCTTGGCCACCACTGATTTAAGCGCATTGCTTGCACTACCTAGATGCTCACTAGTGCCAGGCTCTGGGGATGAGGCTATTGATAAACCATCTTCTGACCTGCCCGTGTTTGGCGAGGATGATTTGTGCATGTGCGTCTTCATATGTCGTTTCAGTTTGCTGGCTTGTGTGCATGCATGATCACACAAGTGACATTTGTACGGCTTCTCTCCTGTGTGGCTGCGCCGATGCACTATTAAATTACTCTGGAACTTAAAGGCTTTGCCACAAAACTCACAACACTTTGATTTCAACTGGGTGTTGGAGGAAGAGGGTGGTCCTGCTGTAGGGAGAGGGGTTGGAGGAGTGGTTTGTGAGCCCACAGGCGACTGCATCGAGCCTTGCAGTGGTGGTGGAGTAGCAAGATATGGAGGTTTGCTGCCCCCTGCACCCCCTGCACCTCCGTTTCCTCCTGTCTGGAATGGCTGCAGTAAGCGCTGCATGGGGCTTGGCCGGCTGGGTGATAGCGGGGGAGTAGACCCTGAGGTGTTGCCCGCCAGTTCCCTTAGACGCCTTGAGAAGTCCATTGACGGAGGTGGGTCTAGAGGCAGAGGAGGATTAAGGCGCAGCACCCTGTCAAAGGCACTCGGGTGGTGGGCTGCCAGCGCCAGCTCCTCTGGGCTCAGGTGGTGGGGATCCAGATGGTTTCGCGGAGGGGGGCTAAAGAGAGGAGGTGTTGGGGGGAAACGTTGATGATGGCCTCCAGGAACACCAGAGCCAATGGCACCTCCTGCTCCAACGCTGTCCCTTCCCCCTGAGCCTGAGCCAGGGATGCGGAGGAGGTTGAAAGGGCTTGCATCAGGTGGCAAATGGAGGCCATGAAGGGGAGGCTGAGAAGGGCAGTCAGCACCACCACCAAGGGAAGAAGGCCCGCCCATGCGTGGGGTGAGAGGACTGCCATGTTCACTTTCCAGGTAAATTCGAAAGCCATGGGAGTTCTGAGCATGCTGCAGCAAAAACCAGGCGCTGCCATATGACTGCTTACACGTTGTACAGGTATACGTGGTTGGCTCCTCCTTACCTGTGGGAACAGAGAGGAAATTAATTTACTAACATGTTGACTGTTTGTTGAACACTGCTTTGTGAAACAGACTTAAAGAAGAATGGTCTGAATTTCTTTTAACACGTTAATGTAGAAAAAATGCAGGACCTAAGGCCTAAACGTTACAGCGTTTAAAAGCGGTTGGCACATGGTGTTGAGGGCTTTGCAAATACAACAGCAGCTCTTATTGAGGTCATGCCCCACATGAGTAGCATGTGAGAAGTACTGTTTGTATCTCTTTTTCTCCCAGACTGCTTTGGGACATAATTTCTCCCTTTAGACGGACTGAGAGTCCTCCATTGTCAGCAGGAGAACAAAGATGCAGGCTATCCCTGTGGACCGTTACTTCTTACTGATCTACCAAAACAGACTCGTTGGTGAATTCACACACATAAAAACACGCACACACCCACACACACACCCAGGAGACACAACGAAGAAAAAAACCCCTCAAATCCTTTAAGTTAGTGGTTTTTTAGTGTTTACTAACCATCTTTAGTAGTATAAAATCATAACATCTCCATGAAATATGTACAATCTTTTACTGTTAATCTTGGAAGATGCTATTATATGCTCCAACTGAAATCCATAATCCATATTCCTTTAATCCAAAAAAATACAGTACATGCTTATACTCAATGACTCATCCAAATAGGTAACCTTGGCTGCCAAAGGAAGCTAAAACTGTAGGAGTGTGAAACCTTTCAGGCTCCCGACTGAAGAGGAAATCTGACGCTCTCTGTCTGCCTCAGAGCTTTTTTTTTCTCTCTCTCATCGAGCCATGTACAATCGCTTTGAGAAGACGATGAGAGGAACATTTAAAACAATAATTGCTTTTGTAGGGGCATTGGGAACGATGACCTGTGGTGTGACCCGCAACGCGTGTCTAATCTCATTAGTGGACGGAATGGACGGCCATCAGCTCGTTTACGAGATTAGATGACAAACGAACCCCCCGTCGCTGCTGTTCAGAGGCGTCTTTTGCTAACACGAAATGAAAAAGCACATCAAAAGCAAAAAGGAGACAATTTTACCAAAGTCTGGGAAAAGATCTTATTAAAATACCAGTTCAGTTTGTTTCTATGAAGAAAAGAATCACTATGGAATCACTGCTTTATCCATTGGCTCCTTTTTGAAATGCATAGCAAAGAAAATGAAAGTGATTCATCATAAAGCTTGTTTGTGTGAGTACAAACAATATTTATAACACTGTGTAGATTTTCAGAATTGTAAAATTATCAATAGATACTCATCAAATTCTGAAAGATGGATTCTGACCCACGAAAGGTGGTATACAGTAAAAAAAATAGTTTAAGTCCATGTGAAATATTTTATACTTAAAAATGAGTTGAAACCCGGGAGAGGAGAAGTTTTATTTCTCTCTGCTCTTATCACACTTCTCTCTTTCTACTGCTGCTACTTCAAGAGATCTTTATAATTGTGACACATAAGAATTTAAATTGACAAAACTGTTTATTTGGTCATGGATAGTGGTTGTAAATTTATAATTTGAGTACCAAAAAACAAATTTGTTCATAGTTTAACATTAAAGCCAACAAGTTAATGACAAAACACTCGTCATTTTTTTTCTTTAGGCATTCTACCAAGAGAAACATTAATTTGAGGTCCAGAATACAATTTAAAAAAAATTAAATTCAGTAATTCTACTACTTAAAATCCCATATAAGCTAATGTAAACCCAAATTTTATTTCTCCTTAAAATTTGAATACTGCTAGCATTTTGCTGTGGTTTAAATTATGAAATGTTTATTATGAAAATGGCATCCTATTTAAAGTTTGTCAATAGTTGCTTGGTAAGGATTTGGTCAGAGCAAATCAGGTAAGATGCTTTGGACTTTATCTGCTTCATGAGTAGCTTAACCCAGGACTGCAACAGTTATAGCCCAGTCCTAGATACGCCTGCGTGGGGTCGCTCTCACAGAAGCTGCAGTCCATGCCTTATACATAAATGTCCTTCAGACTCTTGAACAGACTTTGTAATTCTCTCCAGAAATGATCATCTTTCATTTTGTACCACTTTTCTCCTTTCACTAAACTTCCATTTATATCTTTGGATACAACAGCTAGCTTCTTTAGTAATGATCTGTTGGGTTGTGGTGTACAGTTTTTGCTTAGTTAAGTCCCCAGGATTTTTTAGACAATGGAATAAAATAATATTTATTGGTCTCATGTAATACAGTTAACACTCGCTATAACAAGCTTCACCTTTCGCGGCCTCGCTGTTTCACAGCTTTTTTAGTGCAATTTATTTTTTTATTTTTTTTTACAGAGCTTGAACGTGCATTGTGTTCTAATTGGCTAACAATAAATCCACTCCGTTCCTCTTCTCTGTACAGTACAGAATGTGTTCGGCTTGGCAAATTTACGTTTGTGAATTTCCTCCACGACTAAACCCACCATGTCGACGACTGGTTCTGCACCGACTAAGGCACCTGAAGACGTGTCAGAAAGGCAAAGGAAGATCCTAACTTTCGCAGAAAAAGCTAAACTTCTGGACATATATAGGAAAAAAAGCACCAACAATTAACAATAACTATGTCCTTCTCTCGGAAAAAGACACCTGCACCACGGCCACTACAGCGGAGAGGCACAGTCAGAGGAAATGTGAAATATACGTGAGTCACAATGTGTCCAACCTCGTTGGTTGATTAAAATTATTATTTTGCAGTATTTCTAAAAACTATCAGTTATTTGTAAGAAAACATTTCTATTTTTATTTCTTAAACAAATGCTTGGACCTGAAAACAGGTTTTGATCTTTGGTTTCATTCCATAGTTTGGTATAACAATATCTATCTTTATAAACTAGGTTTCATCTTTCAAACTGGCCTGAAATAAATTTAGTTTTCAATTGTATTCTAGTTAGTTGAGTGACTGAAACTGATACCATTCATGAGATACAAACCATAACTTCACATCTAAGTTTCTGAAACAAATGTTCGACCACGACGGTGTAACTCATGAGCTCAACTCAAAGCTCAGAACTGAATCTGCGCTGACTGAAGCTGTAAGGTTAATGGATGTTGGAGTAGGCGACCGCTCCACTCTATCTCCCTGTAATATACTCCCATCAGCCACTTCATTAGGCAAACTCTTCACCACTCCAAGGTAGAAAAAAAATTAAGTGAGAACGCAAAAGATGAAGACAGATGGAGTCAAAGAAAGGCAAAGACAGAAATGAGACGATGGTAATTCCTCTGGATTAAGTTCAATAAAGGTGACAAATACCTCTAACAACTCTAAAGTTTGAGCCTGGCTGAATAGATGGAGATGGCAAATAAAAGGAGGGGTATATAATAGCATCCGGTTCTTTACCTGGGGTAAATGTCAGAGCTTTGGAGGCACTAGTGAGACTCTAGAGAACACACGCAAGCACTGTTTCAGAAATGTCCTAACACTCAATACCTGCCATGCTACAGTGACAAGCACAGGCATTAAGCCCTATTAAGCCAAGGGCATTGCCTGGACACTTATGTGGTGCTAGATGGAGGAGGAAGCCAGTAAGGAAGCCTGGCTCAGGTTTCAGAGCTCCTCTGCATGTGTGTGTGTGTGCGTGGGTGTGTGTGCAGCAGGATCCCCTGGCTCCTTCAATCCCACTCTGAAGGAAATGTAGCACTTTGTCTGTCCGAATAGCGGAATAAAGCTTGTGCACCACACTGAGGACACAGAGTACACACCTCGCAAAATAGATTTATTACGGCCATGCATCTTCACCAAGAAATTATAGCAAAATTATGGATTCATTCAATTATAGATTCAAATTACCTTTCAAATATGCCACCTTAGCAGGAGCAACAATAAAGTTAACAGAGCTAATAGAATTACACTATAAATAGTCAGTAAAATAAAAGTAGGCTCTAAAAATATTTTGTTTTACTTGTTCAATTAGTGACTACACATGTCCCTGTAAATCCAGGAGTATCCTGTTTAGATATTTTATATGATAACACATTTGCATTGTATTTCTTTTTCTTTTTAAATGAATTTACCTTGGAACGTCAGCCTGAATAACTCCCTGTTCCTCCGCCAGTCATTCTGTCTATAAATTAGCTGGATTGCCACCATTATTCCTCTCCAACCAGCTGGGAGACAGAAACCAATGCCAGGTCTTGGCTACCAGATAGGACAGTCCTGCAACTATCACATTGGCCTTTCCACCATCTCAGTTCAGTTTCTTTCTCTGTAGAAATGTACTTTTCTCTCCTGTGTTTTAATATTCCTACTTCTTGTCTTGTAATTGTACAATACAGTGCAGCAATGCAACATCTCTACCACAGGTTAGAGTGAAAATGTATCTTATTGTAATCTGAAATTTCCATTTAAGCTCCTGGTTTTCAGGAAAAACAGGTATGAGCCGATTCCCAATATTAAAATATATCAAGATTTTAAAAAGCTATAAATCAAGACTGCTAACTTTTTCCATCGACTGTTCCTTGCAAAGTCCTAAAACAAAAATAAAAAGAACCCGCAACCAGGGTGTTCAGCTAGATGTACAGTAAAGGAGGGCTGCCCTTCCCCGACTTGTTGCTGTGCTCTTCCATTCAGCTACAGTTTTTCGACTGCTAGTGTATACTGTAAATATTGTTCATCGGACAGGCCTCGTGTGAAAACTAAACATCACTCTTATTAAGCCAGCACTGTTCTATAACTAGAAATAACAGTGTTCTACATAGTTTAAACTAATAACAAATTTAGTCGGTGTTTTCTTGTATTTTTAATTATGTCTATCCTTCAAAATCAAAATAAACAAATGTTAGAGATAACTGTTCTGTAACTTGAAATAATTAATGTTTATTTTCAAAAAGCAATTAGATTATGTTATGAATTTCTTGTATTATTTACCAAGTTTTCATACAGTGAAAATGAAACAAACAAAAGACTAGTCGTAAAGCAGGAGAAATTGATTTCTTGCAGATACACTGCAGGAAAAAAGTTTGGAAGCAGTTCCAACACAGGCCAGGAATTCCTGTTTCTGCTCAGAGTTTTATGGGATTTTTTGGCGCTACGGCATGTTCAGACTTTCCTCGTATTGGCATGACTGTTGTCCTCAGTTTGCCCTTAGGCATACATTCATGTTAGCAGACCATTTCTGAATGAACAAGTTACTGATACAACAGAAAGGCTTAGCTGAGACTCTGATCAGGAGTATAGATAGGATTTTATGTAGCTCACATCTTAATGCGAAATGAAAACATTTCACTCAAAGAAACACTGTTATCATTGCTGACAACTAATTCTTTGGAATATTTATTTAAATTTATGTTGTATTCTTTGGTACTGACTGTAAAACAAAATGACTGACAATCAATTATTATAGTAAATAAAACAAACACTAAAATACAAAATGATAAAAAATGTTAGTTCATATGCTCCTATTAAAAGAACAAAACAAATGCTAGTACATCTATTTATCATACAAAAAGTGGAGAGTTAAAACTAATCTAGTGTGCAAGTGGAAACTATTCACTATTTGTATTATATAACCTGTATTTCAAACAGTTAATGAATTAAACAAACAAATAAATAAAAAAATAATAAGTAAATACACGTGCCTCTCCTGTCTTAACAATATACTTCTCTAAGAGAACAACTGCATTGCTGTGCAAAAAAAAACTATTTTGTGTTATAAAACCTTGACCAAAGGTTTATAGTTACAAACATTCAGCATTACTTTATATTTTAATCCAGCATTCCTGAGTCCTCCTGCCTTCATGAACCATTAAACTGCAATGTTTACGGTCTTTACACAGTGTTATTGCTCTCCTAAAGCACACAACTGGTGTCATGAGAACAGTTTCATTCTTAATCAAAATGTCTTTTATGTCTTGAGATATTTATTATTTCTCCTGGCTTTATCAATTCAACGAATGCATCTTTGTAGAAAATGACTTGAAATCAAAATAAAAATTTAAAATATAGCTATTATAAAATCTAGGATGAAAACTTGACTCTCTACAGTGATAAAAGAGAGTGTAGAGTTAAACCTCCCGCTATGAAAAGTTGTTTTGCAGTCCAGAGGAAATTGATCGGCACAGTCCTCCTCATTCAATTATTTTCCCTCTATGTTCAAGCATTCCTCCTAACTGGACAGCAAACAATTGGAATGCAAACAGTGGCAGCTGGTGTGCTGTCCGCTCGCCCAGGAGAGCGACGCCATCAAATAACAACACGAGAGAAATTGCTAAAGAAGAAAAATAAAAGCCACCAGTGCTCCGTTTGGAGGGAAATCAGCCTCTATTACTGGCCAGATCAAAGCAACTTCCTCAAACACAGCCATTTTAAGAAAAAATATGACAGTGTTGGTGCAAAGAATACTAGAAAGCAATAACTGTGACAATAACTACCAAACTACACTGAAAATGACTGAGGAGAAAAGTCTGAATACCTCAGTTTGCAGTCAAAAGAATTGATGACTGAAGTGGCTTCAGTTCAGCTGCTTTCGCTTGAGTTGCACAACGATGAACCTGATCTTGCCTAAATGACATTTGGCTTAAGTACATATCAAAAATAATGACACACATATGGTCTGAATTTGACCACATTGGGCATTTTGTAACTAGATTTCACAACTGGGTTCTACTGAAAAGAGCTGGAGATTAAATTTGTAATAAATTACGGTTATATTTATACATTAATTGAAGTGAGTTATTTCATGTACTTTTAAAAATGCAGTGAAATGTTTCAGAACTTTTTTCTGTCTCTTATCAGACATCATCTTAAACTTTCCGTTTAGCTTGTGGCTTTGCTGCTATTGTCCATCTGAGAACGATGCCTCTACACAGATAAGGTGTTTAAATGCCAGAGTGATATGTTTATCTCTTTTTTGTTGAATAGTTGCAGGAATGATTCCACAACAACAGCAAGAAATGTATATAAGCCTCAAACCTTAAACCAGAAGTAAAAAAATGAAAACATGATTTAAACCAGGATACATCTGTGCAATCATAAAGAATTATGAAAACTGTCAAGAACATCTTGACGTAGTTTAAAAAAAAAACACAAGACCACTATTTTGTTTCTGCAATCGAACAAAAAGAAATAAAATGTATTTTTCATCTTCAAAAGAACGCGGTTCAATAAGCTGTGGATTTGTCAGATTTATAGACTTTTAATCAACGGGAACATCAACAATACTGTCATTACAGAAAACCCCCAAGTTGAACTTAAATCGGCTTCAAAAAACTTTTGAAAAATGAGTGTCCAAGAAGAAAAGAACTTTGAGCGCATTTGGATTACCAAAGACAACAATGAATTATCGACCCGCTCTCTGATTACATGCTGTGTTTGAGCGCAGAGGTGCGTTTGGACGTGTGTGTCTGCGTGGTGCTGCTAAACAGCCATGCAGCCCGGGCTGATGAGCAAGAATATCAATACAGTCTGTCTCTGCATGTGTGTGTGTGTGAGATATATCAATACCTTCTGTGTCTGTGTTTTGAACCCCTGCTGTGTTACAGACTGTGCTATTTGCAACTCTCTTACCAATCTACTTATGAGTTTGTGTGCGTCTGTTGGCCAAAAAATAATGTGACAATCTCTTCTTGTTCCATTTCTTTGTATCTCTCATAAACACAACCTCTCTCACACAAACGGCTGCGTCTTTTTTTAAAGTTTGTCCAAATGAAACAACTCGACCCCTTAAACGATAAACATAGTCAAATAGTGTAGTGTGTGTGAACGTACATGTGTGTTCATTTGGGGGACCGCTAGTCATGATGGCAGGGACAGCGTTCACTTAACCCCAAACCGCCATGGTGAAATTACAGAGTGTCCAAATTACAGCACTTATGTGAACATAGAAAGAGGGAGAGTAGACTTGGTCCTGACATGCATACACACACGCACACACACACACATAGTGCATGTGAGCCTGGTGACTCAGCACGAGAACTGGCATTAAACCACAAATCGACAAACTTTATTTCACCTCATTTTTATTGTGGAATCATTCCTGCAACTATGATTACTAATCTTAATCACTGTTTAAGCAGTGGGGTTGTGTTTTTGTAACTACTGCTGCAATACTCACAAAGACATCTGTTCATCACACTGTGTGTCTGATTCAACTGTTCACTAGATCTGTACATTAAAACTCCTTCAGCCCATCCTGATCATCAGATCAACAGCAGACGGGTTTAATTGGGAATGTAATGGCATTTTGCTATTAATGAGGAAGTTATTATTGTAGCCCCTAAATATGCTTTCAGGACTGTTTGATGAGATCTTTGAAAGGAAGCATTGTGGGTGCCTAAAATGATGAACATCAACAGACAGACATCACTTTAATAAGAAATAAGTGCAGTTTTATAATTCAATAAGTTCTGCTTTGAGAGCTTATTACTTATAGAAGACGGAAACGATAAGCTTTTGACAAGAATAACTTGCAAGAACTATGAAGAGTTGTCCACGAACAATGCTAATGTTAGCATTTGCTTCAAAGCTAAAAGACTATCCGGGTTTATTGTAACAAGTTTACACTGGATTTAATCAACTCTAGTTTAAAATCTGAAGCATCTACACTGATCAAAGGTTTTTAAAACATATCTTGAGATTGTTTTTGGTATTGTGGCTCTGAATTAGCCAAGCATGTAATATTATAGCACTCTGGAAAAAATTAAGAGACCACTGCATTGAACCCCATTGAAAACTTTATGGTTGTTCCACCAAATATTAATTTCTGAACTTTTCCTGAGTTAAAACATTACTTTTGTTGTTTCTAAATGAATATAACTTGTTTTCTTTGCATTATTTGAGGTCTGACAGCACTGCATCTTTTTGATGTTTTTACCGTTTCTCGTTTTCTGCAAATAAATACTACAGTTTTGCTTGAAATTTCAGAGACATGTTGTCAGTCCACCTTTTGTACGTGGATTTGTTTATTTCTTCTACTTATGGACTAGTTTCAATCTATAATATGGAAGAAGAGGTGGCCAAAGCTCAACAAAAAGACACACTCGCATCTAATGGCAATTTAAGGTCTTAATTTTAAAGTTTTTTTGTATATTCTAAAAGATTACAGTTCATGCACAAGGAGAGCAGGAAACTCCAAATAAAAAGCCTTCAGACAGAACTGCTAAATCAGGTTAGTGACGCATCAGATTTGAGAGCCATCTGGTTTGAGCACTGAGTCATTGCGAGTTCAGAAGTCTGATTTGTGACGATAGAAAGTTCTCCAGCTCATCATTCCACAACAGCATACCATCAATGTCAATTCAGCCAGACACCAAACAGAAATGTTTGAGTGTGTGCCTTTAATGAAGTCACACACTGCCTTTAATAAAGCACACATCCTTCTAGGATTTCAACTTTCACTTCATGAACAAGTTTGCCAACATTACAGAAAGCGAGTCAGGTGTCTCAGGCTTTACAACTGTAAATATCAGCTATGAAACACACAAAACTACAAAGTTTAAACAAACAAAACAAAACAGAGCATTCCATAAAACCAAAGAACTTGCAGAGGGTGTGCTTTCTTTTTTACCTTGACTGTATTGTGTTTATGTGAAAACAAAATTAATGAGAAAAGAAATGTAGGAGCTTTGCGTTAGAGCCACTAAAAGTGTGATGACACCCTCTGTTTCCCGTATTATTACATGCTTAAGTGCATTTTCTAAAGATTTCACTATTGACACATTTTAGTAACATATTTAAGTAGAGACTTCCTGCATCCTCCATCTGTCTCAACACAAAGTATAAAATATCAAAGATATTGCAAAAAAATCACTTGAATCATGCAAAATTATGTTGCAGCACTGATTTATATTATATTGAAATATTATTTTCTCATTTTATTAGGTAATGATTAAATATATTTTATCTAACTTTTCTTAACATTCATGCCTGCTCTGACCAAAGTGGATACCTCTCATAGAGGTAACAGTGTTGAACCTAACAGAAGACAAAGGGTTAATGCATAGTAAGTTTAGCATCCAATCAAATGTCCCCAACTAATAAAAAGTGCATCAAAGTACAAGCTGAGATTTCCAGATGGATTGCAGGGTTTACAATAAAATTTAAATATTGTTTATTGTCATGCATTGAATAATTCAGGTGTAACGGCAGCATTAAGATATGCAAGTTCACATCAAAAAGTCTCAAATTATATATATAAACAGGACTAATAATAATAAAAATAATAATAATATAAAAAACTACCCAGGAATCTCATACCTTAATGCAGTAAATTCACTTAGTGACACATTTTGTGATTAATAAACTGAAAATTTTATGTTTCTTTCAGTTTTGACTAAAATTAAATTTTTTTTGTATTTTTCTAATATTTTTCACATGCCAAAGGTGGACAAATATTTAAAATAAAACAAGAACACATGCTGAGATTAAGTGCTACAGAGGTTGATCACCACAAACACACACACACACGCATTCATATTTATTACTAATTCATTTATATTACCTAACCGTGACCTTTGACCTAAGCATTACCAGTACATGCCTAACCCTAACCTAAACTCAACTTTACACCTTTGTGCTAAACCTAACCCCTAACACTAAAGCAGTACTTTGACTCATGGGGCCTGAGCTTTGGATCCCATAAGGAGCAGGGGGTCCTTGTAGCATGGTACTTATTGGGAAAAATGGGCCTTAAAAGGTGAGAAATGCTAAAACACACACACACACACACACACGCTTCCACCCCAAGCAGTGTGATATTGAGTGATTTAGGGAACTGCAACAGCTGCCAAGCAGGACAATTCAGTCATCAGTGTTTGTGTGCGAGTCTCTCCGTGTCCACAGTGGGAGTTCACTCTGAGCCAAGCAAACACCTCAGCTGGCCAGAGGCCCACACACACACGCATCCACGCACACATACAACATAAACACAAGGCTTTGCTTCCTCTCTTCAGCTAATCCCCGCCCCACCCAGTCGGTTCCCTCCGTCTGTTCGTCCACACTGAGTACAGGTGGCTTGTCCTCACTCCGACTCCCGATTTCTCCCCGATCACCTCGTCCCTCCTTCTCTCAGTCTTCATTGTCAACACTTATTTCTTTCACTTTTTGTCTTTACTTCAACAAAGATGAAAAAAGGAGCTTTCGACAGAGAGTATATCGAGACGGTCCGGATAACAACCGGAGAGGGGTGTGAGAAAACGAACAGCCCAATGAGGGCCTGAATCACTAAAGCCCCAAACCTAGCCGCCCACACATGCGCTCCTTTACGGCAACATGCGAACAAGCTGCGACTCGACCAAAGAAGATGCGCTGTTGCCAAAAAACCCTTTTTCTCGCCTGTTTTCCTGCCTTCATCTTCCCGCTGCTCTGGTCCTTCCCTTCTGAGCTCCCAGGAGGGCAGCGCTCAGCATTATCTCTTTAATTGTACTCATCCAACAAGGCCAATCAATAGAGGACATATTTAATACAAGTTTATGACTATAAGCAATCAGCAACAGCAATAGTTTTTGCCTGTGGTGAAAGAAAAAAAAAGAAGGACGGGAAAGGAAAGGAAATATAAGCCATCCTGCTTTTAACACGAACAGCCTCCCACAATCTCCCAGTCAGACCTTGGAGAGAAATGCTATAAACTGCAACGAGAACACAGGAATTCAAGATTCCTCTCTCTCTCTGGTAAGAGAAGGCTTTAACTTCAAGGGGGTCTCGGGTGGATTTCGGCGGCTCTTTAAAGCGTTCGATTTTAGCACACAGTCCACAAGAGGATTGCAGGATGGACTACGGCACTGAAGCAATGTTTGGCAGACATAATAAATAATTATATGAAGTAGTTATTTTCAGATTTGAGTGTGATAAGTCGCTCGCAGAACGAGGGAAAGAGGAGAAATAGATGCTCTTTGTGCCAATAGTATAGCAACGTGACATACTTTATACTTTATGTTCTCTGTTGAATTATTAGTATTTTTAAGAAAAGCCACACTTAGTAATTTTTCCACTAATTAACCTATTGCTAACCATAGTGAACATTTGTAAAAACCATTAATAGAAATTATTCTTTTACTTTAAGAACATAATGTCACACCTTGCATTTTAGAAAAATCATTTGATTTATATGCACAGTGGGGGATATAATACACTAGAAAAACAGTTTTTACAAATCAGCACCCTTTGAGTAACCTCTATAAAATACTGAGATATTTTGTTGACAAGTTTTTCCAATAGTCTAATTAGTAATCCATGAATTTAAGTTTTTAAAAACTGTAATGAAGAAGCAAAAGTAAAGTATAAATTTAAAGATTCAATTGGAAGAGTTTGCTGAAAAAAAGATGGATTAACAACGTTTCTTTACACAATATATGTGCCAGTAAATTTGGCCAGCACTGCATAAAGGCTCATTTTACTCTTTTGGTTTTGTTTGCTTACATTTTTCCACTGATCTGCGTCTTACAGAATCAAAAAGCTACAGGACAAAGTCCCCTTCTTCACCCTTTCATAGCCTTGTCTGCTTAACAAAAAGTGTGGGCTTGATTCATTAGAGCTGGAGTCACTACACCCTGAGAGTTTTATCGATTACCCCCCGATGCTTTCTGCAGGCTGCAGGGAGGGAAAAAAACAAGCTGAGGAATGAGACACTCAGAAAAACAGAGGAAAGGTGGAGAAAAGAATAAGTCAGAGAGGCAGGCTGAATATATGGTTGAGTTAATGCAAAGCGAGCAGCTGTTTACCTGCGCCTTTAAATTCATTTGAGTGTGCAAGGTGAAGAAAAAACCCCTGATTTTCTAGAGGAGGAGACCCACAGTCCTCAGATACCCAACAGAAATATCCCAGTAGCTTAAGCTATTTTTGTTCTAACTCAAAACACGGTGTGCTTCAAAGTTTTAAGAACAGGATGGAAATTTGTTTCGGTCAGTTGAAAGGACTACTTTTTTTTTTTTTGCAGAAACATGTGTTAAAGATTATGACTGTCAGGAGTTTTTTCTTATGCTGTGATATAATACAGTTTTCCTGAACTAAAGCCCCAGAAAGACATTAAGATATGTAACTTTTTTGTTTCACATTTCAGATTTATATAAGTTATGCTTATTGAGATTTACTAACTCATTTCAAGAGGAACCCATCGACTCAATCAGACAACGAACAACTGATAAAATAACGAACGAAATCGCTAAAGGGAGCAGATGTCCATTAAACATCTGTGCACTACCTGTACAGAGTACATGAATAAAATATACTTACGCTGTATTTTCACCAACTACTTCTATTTACTCTGTTTTCACACCTGCTATCTACATTTACTTCAACAGTGGAAAATGGAAAAAAAAAAAAAAAAAAAGATTACACAACTCTTATTGCTTTTGGTTATTCTTCACCCTTTTTGTTGCTGTATTTTTTAAAAAAAGTTGTTTTTTTCTTGTCCTTCTTGATTTTTCAAAAAAGAGAAAAAGGCAGGAACATAACTTTCCTAAAATTACACTGCTAGCTATTCAGAAAAACCATCCAGTATCATGTTAGGTTAGCCAAAGATCTGTGTCCTCACCATCTGAAGCTAGTTCTGGGTCTGCCTCAGGGTCTCCTTCCCTGTTTAACATTCCTGTAAAATCTGTGGATGTCTTTGCCAAAGACAGACCAGAAGCTGAGAACTTTGCTTTTTGGGTTAGCTCTTACTTCACCAGACATTTAGCAGAAATCCATCAACTGGGCCAAAATCCATCTAACTCTCCCTCTGCTCTACGCAATTATCACTCATTAACTGGAGACATTTGGTTCTACACTGCAAAAACACAAATAAAATCTTACCAAGTATTTTTAGTCTTAGTACACTAGAAATAAGACAAAACTAACTTAAAGGTAACTTTTTAGCTAGATATAGAGGCTTATTTTAAGTTAATTATTGTTCCATTGGCAGATTATTTCATTTATCACAACAATTTTTCACATTTTGTAAGTTAACTTATCAGTCAATGGAACCAGTTCTTTTTCATCAAAATGAAGGAATTATTTACTTAAATCAAGCCTCTATCTTGCTGAAAAGTTACTTTTAAGTTCATTTTGACTTATTCCAATTCTAATATGATATTTGCACAAGAAAATAGACCAACAGTACTTGGTCAGATTTTGTGTTTTTGCAGTTTAGTAACAGAATGTTATTTAATCTAAAAAATAAAAAAGTGATTGGTAGAGCTTCATGCAAGTTTAAGCAATTTGTCTCTGTTTGTTGTAACAGCAGAGATTAAAAAGAGCAAAGGGATATTTTATCTAAAAATTGTGTTTCCCAAACCAAACAAGTAAGACCACAAATCTTCCTTATTGCTGGTCCACTGTCTCCACATGAAGCCCTGTAAAATATAGCATCAGTGAGCCTGTGAGCGGTCAGCGCCCGCCTGAGCATATGGTCCAGACAATGCTTGTGAATGATAAAAGGCCTCGCGTTTGTGTGTGAAGTGGTATTCATTTCTGCATACACAAACACACTGTGATACAAGCTTGGGGCCTGGCCAACAGCAGAAGACAAAAAAGCCAGTAAATAATTGAGAAGTGTGAAAAGCAATGAAAAGGGAGGGGATTAGGAGAAAGGGGACGATGGGTGGGGCTACAACTCGCCCGGATCTTTGCTAGATTTTCTCATTCACAAACATCTGAACAAGTGTGTTTCTGGTGATCTTGTCTGTCAGAGTGATAGTAGTGAATCATGTCTTCCTTGTGTCTGAGAATCGACAGTTCATACATGTTTTTTTCATGTGCGTGAGAGAGAGAGCTAGTTTTCATGTGTGTGAATCAGGGATAGAGAGCCCAAAGATGCTCCATTAGTGATTTGGTAAGTGGTGTGGGGGGTCTGGCATTCCCATCAGGCTCAGTATGGCCTAAGTGCTGCACCTCACAGACTCCCAAACCCAAACCAAACCTCAGCCTGGATGCAACCTGCACCCCCACCCGGCCCTCTTTCCCTCTCTCCACCAACTCTTATCCCACCTAGGACGACCTAAATGTGCCTCACAATCCAACACACACGCGCACACACGCAAACACTCATGGTCCACTAATGACCAAACCCAAACAGCTCCCAAACAACTCTGAAAAGCTATTAAGAGAGGGTATTTTGATGGGGGAAGTGATTTTTTTTATATGCCATTAAAAGCCATGGATAAAATGGGCATTCGCGTAAATACAGCCACAGGTCGGAAGGGGGATAGCCAAACAGCGATAATTGACAAACCATACTTTCCCCTGAGGTAAACCTTGAGGAGTGTCCACACTTTGCTCTCCGTTCGGTCCATCTGATGGGTTTCCTATAACTTTGCATAATATTTGTAAACTTTTTAGAAAATTTTGGTTTTTTTCAAAGATCTTGCTGAGAATTGCCAAATATTTAACTTTTTTTTTTCAAACTAAAAACACAAGTTCTTGCAGGTTTATTGATATTTTATGAGATAAAAAAAGCACCAAGTAGAGTAAAACTAAAACGTGGAATATAATGAATATTTTACAACATCTTGTACAAATATCAATACCATTTCCTCTTAGAGTACCTTGAGTCAGTTCTTCGTAGAGCTGCCTTTCGCTGCAATTAAAGCTGGAATCTTTTGAGTTCAGTATATTTGGGCTACATCTAGAGAATTAAATTTATTCTCCATAATTTTATTTGGTTGTATTCTGGGGTTGTTGTGCTGCAAGAAGTAGAACCATCACTTTGGTCTCCGGTCTCAAGGTCCAAAGTTTACACCATGAAGGCAAAAATGGTCAATTTGTAAGTATTTGCCAGCCACAAACATTCAAATACTTCAGTTAGAATGCAAAATTTATTTTATACTGAATCTTTTTGTTTTTTGCCAGCCATATGAGAAGATAGAGAAGATGTTTCATATTTGCATTTTTGTGGTTCGTTTAAATTAACATGTTGAATAAAAGGAAAATATTTAGTTGTATAAAACTTTTTGTCTTTTAATTTTTAAGTTAAGTGCTGACTTGTCAAATTTGTACCATTCATGCAAACACCCAGGGATCAAACTGGGCCACGAGCTCCACTTAGACGCCACTCCTGTTAAAGGTTTCTTCCTATCAAACTCAATCTATTCAGGGTGATATCCAGAGTTGGTTTACCTCCAAATGTAGGGAAAAAAGTTTCATTTTGTTCTCATCCAAATTGACCACCCAGTTAATCTGAGGTTAAATTATGCAAATCTGAACTATATTTATTAATTAGATCAGATTTAAAAAATAAAAATAAATAAATAAACTTTGCTTTGAGAATTATATCAAGGAAATTTACTGTATTTAACTTTATCCTGATTATACACATTTCCTAAAACTAATAACGATGTTCCCCCCCAAAGCTAATTGAGTCCTAATGAACTGTGTTTCTGTACAAGTTCAGATAAGAATCATGAAGTCCAGAGGAGATAGCGATCTGATGCAGAAGCTTCTGTAGAAAAAAAAAGTTCCGCTTCCAGCGTAAACAGGGAAAATTCCTGAAAAATGTCAAGCACTGGGAAACTCATCAGCTCAGGTTAGAAAGCGATTTAGACCTGCATGCTAAATGACGCCACTTTTTCCTAGAAGGAAATAACCGCCGTACCTGTTCATTACTATAACCCTGCCCTCTCTTTGTCTTTTTCTTTTTTCCGCTACCTTTTTTTTGGTTTGTTTTTATTACTGTTGTTCCCCACCATCCCCCTTTGGAACAGAGGAGGGAGAGAGAGAAAGACAAAACAAAGTCATCGTGGAGGAAAAACACCTACATGCACACACACGCAGTGGCCTGCCTGGGTCTTATTCAGCTTTACCAGCCCGTCATTCAGCACCTCAGCTGGATTTCCAGAGCCTCGTGATGAAACAAAGGGAAAGAGCACGAGCAAAAAAAAAAGTAGGAGAAATTCAGGTACCCTCGGGGCTTGACACACAACACACACACACCTCACATTTACTGCAGGGTATCTTTCCCCTCCTCATTAGCTTTTAATAACCCACAAGGCCGTCATTTTCATAACAGCTGTTAGGCAATCTTTAGAGAAACACTTTCTGGTGAGAAGGTCAGTCTGCCATTAGAAAAACCTGCCGCCGTCTCCCGCTTCTAAAGCCGCTGGAACGTGGGAGAGACGGACCACACATATGGAGGAAAAAAGAGCCACCAGTAGCAGTTTGGGACCGGGTCGCTGCAGCACTGAGGTGAGATTTACAGCAACTTACAAAAGCATTCAAAATCCTCGAACTTTTACACATTGCCACGTTATAACCACAAACCCCAATGTGTTTTATTGGGATTTTTACATAATAGACATACATAAAGTGGCACATATCCGTGAAGTAAAAGGAAATAATACAGGGTTTTTAGGTTTTTTTTTAAACAAATAAAAATCTGAAAAGTGTGGTGTGTGTTTTCTAATCAGCCTCATTTCGGCTTTAATTGCCTCAAAAAGAAACCAGTTGCCTCTAGAAGATCCCTATTGGCAGCTGAGTTCACTTTTTGTAGATTAATCTGTCTACCAAGACATGAACCTCTACCTAAAGTCAGTGGCGACCTCAAAGGTGGGTAAGAGAGGCCGTTGGCCCATCTTAAAAAATGCAGCACACCTTATATTTGTCTCAACAGGACACATATAAGCTGTTCTCTGCACAAATATGATCTTCTCAGATGAGTACCAGGAAGAAAACCATGAGAAGTCCCATTTGTGATTTTTAAACAGAAAAGGAAAGAAAATATTATAGGTGCTCCAAAGGACTGGGACAGATGTTCACTTTCCAGCAGGGTAACACAAACTCTAGTCAAAGTCCAAACCATAATCACATAATCACACTGAGAATCTGTGCCAACACTTGAGAGATGATCTCCATCCAGTCTGACTGAGCTTGAGCTCTTTGGCAAAGAATAATGAATAAAGATTTTTTATCTCAAGGGGAAGGGAAATCACATTTTCTTTTCACTTCGTAACTGTACTAAACTTCCTGTTGGTCCATCACATATAAATTCCAGTAAAATACTTTCCTAAAAGTATATCATTCATCATCTTTCATCCAGAGTTTTATATACTGGACGCAAAACCAGTGGAATAAACAAGCAAGATTTGGCAAACAGCCTAAACTTAGGTCTTCTAACAGAAATAATCTTCCATGAGCTTATTTACTGCATCAGTGCCACAATCATCTGATGTTAAATGACTTTGTGCCAAAAACACAACAACTACAACCTTTAAAGATTTATTAGGAGTTAACGATTTACTGCCTCTAATGTCTGCACCCCTATGCATATCAGTTTATTATAGCAAGATTCAAACAGTCCTGCTTGTTCCATCACTTTCTTCTGAAAGTTTGTTTTATTTCCTTATAATTGATTCAAAGTGTTTCTGTTCTAGCTACAAATGTAAAACATGCCAGTTATTTCTAAGAAAACTCTCCGTATTGATTTATTTAGATTGCTTTCACAAAGACATTGTTTGCAGAAAGAGATGCTCTCTGTGGACTGTTATCTTTTAATGTCTCAAATGGAAATCTTTTTCTCCTCAGACTGAGATTTGAGACAAAATAAATCAAGTCTGTGCCCGCTTTTTGTTTCTTTTTTTTCTTATTATCATTTTATAAAAACCACATCCCAGAGACCATACAGCAGTCTGTCAGGTATTTAAATGAAAATTTCCTAACCACAAGCTACATTTTTACAACAGGGCAGCTGCTCCCTGACCCTGTAAAATCCTGCACAACTTCTGTTTAAAAGCCTTCCACAATCACCAGACCTGCTACCTGTGAGTTATACTTCCTCATCCCTCTCTCCCTCTCGGTCCGCAGCCCCCATATTCTCTGTCCCTCCCCCAAACTCTGTCTCTCTCTCATTCCATGCAGCTGAGAGTTGTAAATCAAGTAGAAACACAGCTCTACATATGAGCATGTGTGTGCGTATACTGTACGCTGCCTGCTCACCGCTGCCAAAAACCGTGTCCCAACCGCCCCTTTTTCACCTCCCTATAGGTCTGCCTATAGGAGGCGGAAGAGCCAGAGGGGACGGAGGCGTTGCGTGTGCGCGTGAGTGTGGGTGGGATTAAGTTTGGTGCTATCTGTCAGGGTCATGCGGGTTGAAGGAACACATCCTGGACACTTATCTCAAGTGGTGCAGGGAGAGAGTGAGCGGTTTCTGCAGGTTTTTTAAAAGAAAGAGAGAAAGAAAAGGAAATATTTAACTGTCACAAACCTGCCTAAAGAATGTTGAAGATTAGATGTTTAAACAAAATTCAGCTTTAAAGTGGCACAACTGTCAAAAATACTAACAATAAAGCTGTTCTGCATCAGATCAGTGTAATTATGGCAGCATCCACAAAGCTACTCTTAAAAAGCAAATATCACGTTTTCTGTGTACTGTCACTAACGCCTTACAAGACACCCCTTCTCTTCCTTGCCTTATTTTTAAGTTGAATGCAAGAGTAAACCAAATCATAAAAAAATACTTTGCATCCATATATATTTGCTTAAAGGTCAGGACAAATCAAACTACACTGTTAGTTTGAGGCCTCCAGGTCAAAACATATGATGCTTTAACACGCAAGATGGACTACAATGAAAAACAAACTTATAAGAACTGGTTTTGATTACAAGTTTGAAAGAAAATTATAAAGAGATCAAATTGAAACATGAAACAAGTTGCATTAAATAAATGGTGAGAAAATAAATATTAAAAGAGATGATGTAATGATGCACTGTCTGGCGTGATGGTTTACCTGGAAGCAGAGCCAAAGTTATGCTCATCCAAGGGCCACAAATGCAAATAAGTTTAATAGTATCAATAATAATGGCGTTATTAAGCACTATTTACATATATTATAATAAGACTGTGAGCAACACCCTGACTGTGTTTATATGAAACTTTTCAGTGGTCATTCTGAAGCTAAGTGTGTTATTCTGTTTTGGTAATTAGTGCGGCTTTTATCACTGACGGGCAGCTCCCAACACTATCACTGGTCGTCTTTCAAATGTCACACTGTCGCAGCAGCGTTAGCGAAGCGAGGAGGAAGGCTGTTGGTGTTTCTCCTCCATGGGAAGCAAGTGAACAGTTTGCTTTTAACCCGACATTTGCTCAAAGTAGATGAGCTGAAGACGTAGATCCATTTCTTTTTTTTCTGTTTTGTGCAGAAAGTGTCGTGAGAAACGGAGAGTGTGTGCGGGAGGGGAAAAAGTGTCAAAAGCATGCCATATTTAGGCCAGACTGACACACTGTGAAGACACGGGCTAACTGTTGCTTTTCACACGTCGCACCGTCTCTTCTTACCATCTGCCCTCCCTCTTTGTCTGAGTGTGTATATATATGTCGCTTCCTTCGCCTCTGCCGTTCCTCGCTGAACTGTTGTTCTCCGCCTGGCTGATACTATCTTGGCTCTTACACTCTCTCCACCTCCTCTCTTCCACTTCGCTCCATTAGGAGTGCCTGAAGGTCTCAACGAGACAGCAGGAATATTTTGGAAGGAGGAAAAAAATTTAAAAAATTTTTAAGAAGGCTGACGGCCATCATGGTCCTGTAAATGCAGTTTCTGGCCCTAAAATGGCTCCTATTTGAATCTGCTCTCCATAGAGATGGTGTAATATCAGGAGTGAAAGGCAGTGACTAAGTGGCACTATGTGTCAGAGGGCTTGTGGTCACAATAAAAATAGAAAACATGGAGAATATTTCTCATGGTCTGCTGGTATATTTAAACCAGACAACCAGAACATAAAGTACAAAACCGATATGACTCACAAATGCAGAGGAGATTACAGACACATATGCAGAGACACAAATAGACTTCTTCACATACAAATCAAGCACACATCAATCCCACTGCAGACAGGCATGTTTCGACTCAACGGCCATTCACGTTTCTCACTACCTGTTTCTGGCCATCCTGGAGCCAGATGTGTGCGCATGGGTGTGAGAGAAGCGTGAAAGAGGAAGTGACCAGTGTGCTTGGCGGGGCTCGGCAAGCCAGGTGTGGGCAGTCAGGCCTATCAATGATTTTCTATATCAAGTATAAAAATAGGAAATAAGATTGTAGGACTTACAAAAGCTTAATCCGTGCTGATTTAACAAAGGGATTCATTGTTAAAAAGTCCCACAATCTTTAAGCCTTTGACATTTAGCTTGATAACAGACTAAATGAGCCTGAGTGAAAGATTAATGTGAAAATATAAATGCATGAAATACAGCTGTTATACACAGAGATCTTTTTGACAAGCATCTATCTATGAAATAAGTAAAAAAAAAATCCCAAGACGATAAAAACAATTTTACCGTCATTTGAACCACAGACTGATAAATGTCAAAAGGCATTCATCCCCCTGCAGACATAATAACTGTTTATGGTTAGGGTTTTTCCACCAAACCTTTCCAGTGCTAGAGCCAGCTCTCAACTGTTTCTATTATAAAGCAGAAAGAAACCAGCTTGGTTGTCTACAACCAGCTTGTTGACACGTCATTACTTCACCTAAAATGTTACTTTCAGTGACTGTTTGACCTTTCATCAGTTGAATTTAAAGCCCTGTGAAGTAATTGCTCATGTTAAAATCACAGTGATGTCCACACAAAGTCCTCAATTAAAGATTCAGAATTTTCATATTAAATTATAATCTTTAAAATCAAGTTTTAAACTGTCTATAGAAAGAAAAATGAGAGAGTCTGTCTTGTTTAAATAAAATTCCCCACATGCCGTTTTATTATTCTCTTTTTTAGTATGCCGTAAAGAGCTTTTTTTCTAACCTACAGTATTTTTCTTAACTCTACTTTGCTGTTGTTTGGTTGGTTTTGCTGTGGAGAGACAGGGAAAATCTTAGTAGCTTAAAAATTGATCAAGAGTAATGCATTAAAAGATACACAGTTTAAAAATGTTCAATAGCAATCGATCTGGCTCCAGGTAAGACCTTACGTAAAACACAGTCCAGCTCAAATGGTGCAAAGGATCCCAGAGGATGGGGGCCATGCACAAAACTCACTAATGTAACAAACAATGTCTTCATATTACTGCATTTCTCTTCATTAACAGTTATATAAGAGCAGTGCTTCATATGGAAGTTACACACACATTTTTATATGAACACAAATTAGAAGACCTGACAGCATTTATGAACACTGCAATCAGCATTTATGGAAAACAGCAGTGGTGAGAGCAGCTCCCTGAACTAAGCTGACCCACATATGATACAGGAAGCAATAAAACAAAAAGTATTCCAGCTCCTGATGATCGCAGTTCTGCCCTCTTTACAAAAAAACATGGAGAACCTGTCATCTTAATGTACTTATACCCCAGAAAGTAAGTTAATAAAGCCTTTTTATTTCTTAAACTCAATTAAATAATGTATTTCTGCAACACTCCTTCATATTTACAACTTTTTGTCTTGAGATCTTTATCTTATTCCAATGAAAATGCCATGAGATGAAGCTCTGAAAAAACAAGTAAGAGTATGTTAACATATTTATTTTGCCTTTTACAACTGCATGTTTTTCCAAGTCATGTCAAAAAAGTGGGCCAGAATCAGCCTATCAAGAGGTTCAAGTCCATTTGCCCACCAGACAGCATTCATGCATATTTAAATGAGTTTTCTTTCAGCCAAGTGTGAACACATCTTTCGCAAGACTTCAGTATGATGTTTTTAATTTTGGAAAGAATATTGTCTTCCAATTCTCCCTTTTGTCCATATATTGAAAAGCCCTTTGTCTTTATGTTGATGTGTGTTCATGAACTATTATTGCATAATACTTATCTGCAGTTAAGTCACCATTTAACATTAAAAAACTTTCACGTTAGACTTTGTCTGATCCAGATTCTCATTACTCATCAGCTGTTTGGTCAACTGCTGTCTTCACAGAGGTGAATATTCACAGATAAGTGTCCAGATGCTGAACACTTATCTCATTAGCAGCAGCAGAGTGCAGCACAGCAGCAGCTAAAAATATTAGCATTGCACATGCTAATAACCAGCCTCCCTGAAGCCCTGGCTTGAGCCCAACGACCGGAGGATGGGGGCCGTGTCAAGCTAATAAACCCTCTTAATCTAAACAGGCACTGGGTCAGAATGCATGTGTGTTTTTTGAAGTGCATGTGTGGCTATAGCTGGCTAACCCCAGCAGATGAGCCTTCACCCCAATCACAGCCCCCTTTTTTGCTGGCAGTCTGCCGTCTGACTTGGCAGACACACACTAGTTAAGAGGGTCTGGTATGCATGTGTGCGTGTGCATGCATGTGCATTTGAGTCTGTGTGTGATTGCACCAGGGAGGGAGGATTATAGTTGTTGAACATACACACGCAAATGAGCGGTGGGCCCGACTGGTCTGCATGGTGTGTGTGTGTTTCAGTGTTGTAATAAAGCCAACAGTGTTTTACTAGCCCACTGACACAGAGCATAAAAAGATCAGTGGGCCAAATCCATTAGTAGCATAATTGCATTACATGGTAAATATTCCTAAAAGGTCAGTATCTCCATCTGAAACATCATCATCACAGAGAGCTGCAGTACAATCAGGAATTCTAGTGTTTTATGTAAGTTAGATGAAATAATTGCCAGTTGTCTGCATCTGTTGTAGGGGGAGAGTTGGCCAGCAGGACTGATTTTCCACTTCAGGGTGATTCAGCATCAGCCTCTGGCAGTCTAACAGATGATCTTACACCGTGTGAGTGTCTGATGTTTCGTTCTAATGCCCCAAAACACAAAAATCTCCTGACCGGCGCTGCCTCTCTTACCCAAAGCTGAATGACTTAGATCCAGTTAAAACACATCTACCATGTGAAACACTGTGTAGGCCCCTGGTAAGGGAAATTTATCTCAAATAATTACTCAAAAACGATTAAAACTGGGCGTGCCATGGTGGCGTAGGGGATAGCACGACCCATGTTTGGAGGCCTTGAGTCCTCGACGCAGCCGTCGCGGGTACAACTCCTGGACCCGAAGATATTTGCCACATGTCTTCCCCCCTCTCTTTCCCCATTTCCTGTCAGCCTACTGTCATATAAGGGACACTAGAGCCCACAAAAGACCCCCTGGAGGGGTAAAAAAATAAAATAAAATAAATCTGGAGTTAATTCAACTTGAACATGTTGTCTTTGAATTACTGAGAATTATAATTTATAGATACCATGTTAGTTATTTCATTTAAAATGTCCGATGACTGAGTGGAAATGAGAAGTTTCAGTGTGCAGCACATTGTGTGGGCAGTTGAGAGATAGTTTGAGGAAAAGCGAAATTCAAGTTGCAACACATGTAAAGCAATCCTGGAATGCTTTATTATGTTAGGATATTGAGTTTCAGTTTTCACTTATGACAAGTTCTCAAACTAAAAGTTTCATTCAACTTCAGCCTTTACTCATAGAAGGTTTGCACTGAGACCTTGAAAGTATCCTGTCTGACTTGTCAAAAAACTGTGAAACAAACAAATGACCATTAAAAGTTATTAAAAATGGCTTCTGAGTGGCAGAGTGCTGAATGACAAAGTAATACTGAGGTGATGTTCATTGTAAAGTGAATAAACTATAAACATAACATTTTGCAGGCTATTAAACACAAGTCATTAAATTATTTACGTATGATCAATTTTAAAAGTAGAAGTTATAAAAAAACTGATTCTACTAAAATATTTAGACCAACATTTAAATGAAGACGTCTCAATTAACTTTAACTGTGATCTTTTTGTGCCTGGTGTCCTGCAGACATGTTTAACAGGTTGTATTATGAATTACTTTATCAAACTTAAAAACTGTCAAAATGTTTCTGTCATGGAGCAAAACTTAAAGTTTGTGTCCAAATGTAATTATTTCAGAAAATATTTGTGTTATTTTTATTAATAATAAGAATAATTTAAACCTATATTTTTTAAGCTTAAACAAACATTGTAGTAGAAATGGAGAAAGAATGTGTATAATTTTGTTTCTGGACTAAGTCAGCCATCTCAGACTGACCTGAATCGTGATTTTAGACCAATCAACACTGTCAAATCACCCGCCGCCACTTTCTGCGCTGCTTTAAACTAACAAAGGGCTGATATCACAGACAGACCGAAGTAAGTGGATGGTAGTCAGAGAGGTAAGCTTAAAAACCGGAACGCACAACAACACACAGAGGCAGCAAAGAGAACATACTGTACTGTCTACACACACAAAAACACACGCACGTACAGCCTCCAGGCTATTGTCCTCCACATTTAGGTCACGGCGAAACTAACAGCTTCACACACACACTTACACACATTCTCTCCCCAGGAGGCTTTCCTCACCTGCAAAGAGGCCAGTTTGGACACAGTGTCAAAGATTAAACCTGTGTTTTATCTCTGTATGGGGGGAATGCTTCAGGGAGTGTATGCTAGCATGTGTGTGTGTGTGCTCACTCAGTCCCTTTAAACCAGAGGGCATGAAGGGGGGGTCACCAGAGAATACACCTTTCTCTGTTGCACGCACACATACAGCTGCCCTTCTCTGTGTGCTCGGTCAAGTAGAAAGGTGGATCTGTGTCAGGTAGCAAGGGTATTTACTGTTACTGAGACAAGCAGGCCCAGAAAACAGCAGCACAGCCGAGGGAGGCAGGGACCGGGGCCCAGACGAAGGAGAGAAAAGGAAGAAAAAGAGTTGACCGGGACGGAAACTGAGAGGTGAAGGAGGAACCGGCCATGCACCCATGCACAGCAAATGGAGAAGCTGGTAATTTATTCAAAAAAGCTCACCCTGTAAAACTCTGTACATTAAAGGGAAAAAATGTAGTCACATGTTTATGTTTAAGCTGAATAACAGATGGCTAAAACATAAAAATATCCCATTCAATATCACATAAAGTAGTCAAGCCAACCCTAAAATCATGGCTACCAAATATTTAACCTTAACCTAATTCCTATGATAATACTATGTAAAATGCAGACACTAAAAAACTGCTGGTACAAATGGAAACTGAAAAATGTTTCTTCATAAGAAGTTAAAAAAAAAAACTGTTTTGCAGTTGTACCTTTTTTTTTTGCACACCACTTTGAACTCTATGTACACCCCATATACTCAAGTTTATGTGCTCTTAACATTTCTTACATATTTTCTCTTGTATCAGATTAAATCAGATTTTGATTGTGATAAGATCAGTTAGATAAACTGATGGCTGGTGATGTAATGGCTAAAATAGTTAAAGCAAACAAATGTACCATTTTATGTAATGCCTACATCTAATGTAATGGTAGTAAGATAATATTTTTAGCAACAAATGCAAAACTTTTTACTCTTATCATAATTATCCAGCAAAATTCTCAAGATGTTCTCATTTTGGCATTTGGATAAGCTGTTTTATGATTTTAAGCATTATAGTATAAGTAACTGAAATTCTGAAGGCTTAATCTGAATTAGCGCACAATTTATCTGTGAGCTGTAGTACACAAATATATGCTAATGACAACAGAAGGATATTTTTATATTCTAAAATCAAACTCACTCTAGAAAAGACAGTACGCTTATAGCAGCAATTCTAGTTGTAAATTAAATTCTCAATTCAAAATATAAAAAGTTTTGCACATTATTATTTTTTATTTAATTAGAGCATTTTATTCTGTACATCATAAATTTCTGTAAAGACTTGACAGCATGGTTTAAAAATGATCTAACTGAACTCAGTTAGACGGCCATTTTACCGTAGAAAACAAGACGTTGGTTCCCCTTATTAAGGGTGTTTCCCAAGGACGTATTCTGGAATCAATTTTATTCTCTGTTTTTATCATGCTGTTGGAAATAAATGCAGCCAAAATAGATTTAGGCGTCAATGCCAGAGGCATTGATACTGGCTGTGACGCTTTTTCAGAAAGCTTTTCAGTCACTACAACAATCGCAGCAGAAGCTAAAAACTGTTTTGAACTCCAAAAAGACAAAATTTGACTTTCATTTAGTCTCAGCTAAAGTTAACAGATCCCAGCTGTTACAAAAAAAAAGTTGCTTCATACAAATATTTAGGAATTTAGCAAAATGGAAAAAGTATCTCTTGATGTTAACGCTGGCCATCAACAAATTAAAGCTTAGATGTGAACTAATTTAATACAATATAAAAGGTATTTTCCCTTTTGCAAATTTATCTAAATTGAATTATTATTAGCATTATTAATATTATTAGTACCACTTTTTCTTTGAAACACAGATATGATTGAAAATAAGCAACAGCAAAAGTCCTAAACAAACCCTGAACATTGAAAAGACTATAAGCGGCATACATCTCAAATAAGCATTAGTGTTCCTGTTTCTTTTTCTCTGTCTCTCTCTTTGTTTATTTTGTTTATTATTTCAGCTCAGTTATCACGCGGCCCGGTGAGCAAGGGACCACAGGTGCCTGGGTGAATCCGACGGACATCCGTAATTTATCATTCATACGCCGGTGACGGCAGGCCAGGCCGAAATATGGCACGGTAAACACAAACCATATATCATTCACAGACACAGATACACACTGACAGCAGCAGACACACATAAACACACACACATACAATGCTTCTTTGAAGAGCGCTGCTTTTATGCGAACACGGAGCCGGACATGGGTCACGTCACAACATGTTTCTTATATCTTTTTCTGTTCATTCCACTTAATCTTCGTCTTTCTGTAGAGATATTCTTCTTCTGCCATATCTTTTTTTTTTTACCCTTGTTGATTTTTTTTCTGGAAGACTAGACACTTAAATGTATAACACTGTCACCTTTCCCTAACAGAGAAAAAATATTTTGCCATCTCATGTTGAGTGCAAGAATTTGCTTCCTCTGTACAGTTTTAGCTTTCTGGCTACGCCTTTTTTCATATTCACATAAAATATCCTTTTGACTAACGTTTGGTTTAAATTTTTTTTGCATCAACACATCGAAGAGATGTCAGCAGGTGCCCAAACTCCTGCATAATCTCTTCTCCCTTAAATGCCTCCTGCTGCAAAACTTTTAATCCAGGTTTTAAAAAGATATATCACAGTGGGACATCACTGCTGGCCAGCATCTGCCAGAGTGAGCTGAGAGCTGATTTCTGTGTTTACATAAGATTACAGCGCAGGGAGAAAAGAAAGTAGCCGATATAGTAGCTCCAAGCAAGCAGCTCTCATTTTTAATGCAGCAAATGCTGCCACAAACAACCTGCAGGACAGGAGGGGGATGAGCAGACGTAGCCAAAGGTTGGACCGTTAAGTAGCACCACTTACAAGCCTTTAGGGAGCGCCTCCTGTGTATGTTTAATTATGGTCTACCCATATAGGATTTGAAGCGGTGGTCAATGATCCTAGCCTCGATGCCAGCACCATGATGCAAATCCCCATATGAGAAATTTCTGGAATATAAAATCTGTTCCAAGAACTGGTTTTAAAGATTTCACGCAGTTGTTAGGTAGAATTTAAAGTACTGGGTTTTATTATCATATAAATTTGCAGATGAACTAAGCTGTAAGTTTTTTAAAAATTATAAAAAAATGTTTTGAATGGCAGACATCAAGAAAAAAATTAGTTCAAAGACCTTTCTATCGGAAAACTTAAACTCTGTTCAAAAGGTAGTAACTGGAATTACCTGTGCTCCTGCCTCTGCAGGAATCTGGGGAAGATTCATTCTATTTTACTGTGGAGTCTAGTTTTTATGTCTTTGAAGCACTTTGACAATAAAACCAGACTACAAGAGTAAATCTTTGTATTTAAAGATATATATACATATATAAAACTATCACTCCACATCACCCTGAACACACTGTTCCCAACACGGAGGCTGCAGGATCATGCAACAATGCTGGTTAGAGTTGATAGTACATTTTGGTTTGAACTTTATATTCAGATCTTGTCCAGCATGACCTTATGTCTTTCAATACCCTTGGATCGATCTAACACTTTCCTTTTGGATCAGTAAAGTATTTTGAATTGAATTTGAATTGAACTACATTGTCAAAATATGGATGCTTAGTAATTTACTAGCGTAAATTAAAAGTAATGAGCATAGGATATTTTAAATTAGCAAAACAGGAAACAGAAAAATATTTAACCTACATCCATTTGGATGTATTTTAAAACTTAAAGATGTAGATATAATATTTTCATGCCTTATGAAAGGACATGAATTAGTACAGTACAGCTTAAAAAAAATATAAAAATTTTTAAAACCTGGCTCCCAAAGAGTCAGTTTTGGTTCTGAATGATATCTAAAAAAACTCACTCAGCTGAAAATGACTAAATAATTGTCCTTTGGAGTGACTCCAAAACTCTTTCTTGCACAGACAGACTGTGTTGTGTTTACTGCACTTGTTTCAGTCTGTTTAGTTTATGGGATCCAGGTCACAGTGCAGGCTACATGTGCTGTGAAGCCCAACAGACCAAACATAAGGTCAGTGTTCCTACCTGACCTATCATCGACTGCTCTCACAATCATGTCAATGACTCATAGGGAATGACCTTGGGATATCTGTGCAAAATCGCTACACCTCTACAAAAATGTGACAAAATATACATTTTAATGCATTCAAATTGTTTTCCAATGCTTGGTTAATTCATTTTCTCAAATAATATTATGTCATCTATATAACTGGGACATTTTTAGACAACACTTTACTGTAAGTAAGCATGCAATGCAAAAGAAAGAGGTTGCAAATAACTACAAAATTAAAATGATCCTATTGTGTATTAAGTTAGTACAACATGCATCTGAATGAACTTAAGACAGAATAAAATAAATAACACTTTACTGTAAGTAAGCATGTATAGCAAAACAAAGAGGTTGCAAATATACTAAAAAATTTAAATAATCCTTTTTGTGTATTGAGTGAGGACAACAGGCATATGAAGGAACTTTAAACAGAATAAAGATACAATGTGTGTGTTTAGAAAGAATGGTTCCCATAAAACATGTTGTGTTAATGGATTCCTACAATGCATGAAAACAAGAAAAAGTGTGAATGAACATCACAACACATCTTGCGATGAAAGCATATTCTAAAGCCTTTGTTTTACATGAAACTCTACACCTGTCTCAAAATGAAGGCAGAGTGTGAAGACGCAAGCGATCCATCAATAAGTACACTGAGTATTAATGTAGTAATTATTACAGAGCCTGATCCGGTTCAAACATCAGCATGCTGATAGGAGATGCAGTTGGAGATTATGTTTATATATAGTAATTTTTCATTAATGAGACTCACACTCTCAACACTTTATATGTGAAGGTTTCAAGGAGGAGAAAATAAGGAAACTCCAAAACAGATGCATTTTACTCTCATTTAAAATATATATATATACAGCACACCTGTACAAAATAAACATCCATAGCTCTCAAGCTTTTTCACATTTTGTCACATTACAATCATATATTTCTAAATATTTTATTGTGGTGCTGCGTGAAGGACCAACACAAAGCTGAATCTGATTGTGAAGTGAAAGAAACAATTTCCTGAAACTTCTACCCTTTTATAGCTCAAGCTCAGTCACAGACAATAGAGAGTGTATATAAACACCAACATTCAAGTCCTGCCACAAATTCAGCAGTCTATCTTATTATACAGGATTTTGAGTATCCACTCCAGTCTAAATACTTTTGCTGTCCTAACAGATTTTCTTTTTTATTGAAAGTTGAAAGAGGGGAAATAAATAAGTTGGCAAATGACTTTTGCAACATCGAAACAATTCAAAAGATAAAACTGACTGTTCAACAAGAGGAAGTGAGAGAAAATCAGCTGTATCAACAAACTTTGCCATCTCAATCAACGTGAACGACATTTTGAAAAAAAAAAAAGAAAGAAAAATTATTGCTGAATGCTACCCACTTATTTTGGAGCAAGGCAACTAGATGTTGGATGTGACTGAGCAGAAAAACACAAAATTCTCAGTACTTATACATACTTTCTTCAACTTTGTATGAAATATCAGTCAGATATAAACCAACAATGTGTCAGTTAGAAACAAAAACTGTGCTAACTACTTTTCCATCAACTTTCAGCCAAAGAGCCAACTGACACGGATATGCCCTTTGGCAAGGAATGAAACCCACATAACCTGCTGGATAGCAGCTGGGCTGTGAACGACCTTCCCTCCTGGTACAGGTTCTGACCCAACTTGTTGCTGGCAATATCAGCAAACTCCTGCACTGTTAATTCACAGTTGGTTACAGGAGCAAAAAACTGAAAAGAAAGGTTGAAAATATGTTTATTTTATTTTCTCAAGCATTCTTTCTGCCTTGCTTTCACCTTCCTCAGCTGTCTCTTCCTCTCGGTGCACTTTTCTCTGTTTTTCTCACCCTGTGTGTTGAAGAGAAGGATTCAGCAGGTCGGGAGCTCTGGTGGAAATCAGCAGTGTTTTTGTCCATCTTTCTGTGTCTTTTTGAACCTTATAGTTACCCTTCCACCTTACTATGCCTTTTTTTAAAAAAGAAATCTGGATTTTTATGCCAGCAAACCAGTCAGAGCCTGTTCTATTGAACTCAATGTGTGCGTGTGTGTTTGTGTTTGGGGGGAAGGTGTGTGCAGGTGGACGAAATGGGAGTGAGAGCTTGTTTTTGGACGGCAGCAGCAACTTGAAATGCGGAGCTGAAGCGGGTGTACGTAATTGTGCATGCGTGACTGTGTGTGTAACCCCAACACCCACCCATTATACACGCAGCCCTGCGACACCCGTCTCATCAAACAGTTGGATGCCGGCCAAGTTCATCTGTTAATGGACAGAGAGTGCCAGGACCCAGCCATTCCTCCCTCTACCCCCTCTGTCTCTCTTTCTCTCCCTCTCTCTTCCCCTTACCCCCCAGGACACTCTACCCCCATGCCCTCTCCTCCTCATCTCTCCATATCTAGCTTTTTTTTATTGCCCCCCACCTCAGCTCCTCCCTCATTTCTCTCAACACCTCTTGGGGCGGTACAGATTGGGGCCTGAATTTCCCTCGTGCTGCAAAGATAAACACTGTGTGTGCGTCCTTTTGTCCCGTCGGTCCATCGGCAGGATGGTAGAGGTTTGCTGCACATGTACATCGACCTTTGGAGAGCACCTACAAACAAACACTCTGAAGCCAGCTTGCGACAACAAGAAGATAAAAACCAAACAAAAGCTAAAAAGCATGTTAAGTCCACAATCCTTCTGTGAGAGTGTATTCAGGAGAGAAAGAAAAGCAGTGACTGCAGTTCAGAACGTGTTGAAACACATCTGGAGTTCAATGGAAAACTGCAGAAAAAAGGGGAGAAGGGAAAAAAGGGGCATGTGGGATTTCATCCAGGCTTTCCCATGGAATACTTCATGCTTTACTCTCAATTAAACACTAAAGCCCATGTCTTGATGCCCCAGCAATTAATTTTGGTTGTTGTTGTTTGGTAGGGACAGGATGTGCTCTTCATGTGATGGTTGGTTCAGTTTTTAATTATTCTGCAGCTGTGGTTGAATGATTGTGTGTCAGGAATTTTCAAATTAAAATAAACAATACAGATGATTTTCTTTTGACCTAAGCCTAGGATCTTGTAATCTTTCATGAAAGCATGCCTGCTTTTCAATTTTATTTGTTGAATGCTACATGTCACTGGACCTGTTTGAGGTGCTAATTTTAAGGATCTTAACATGCAATTGTGGAGAAGAGAGCAAACATCAGTCGCACATTTGCTTTTTTGATGACGTGGTTCTTTTGGCTCCTTCAGAGCATGACTTTCTGTATATGTTGGCTGGACTCAGACTTGGAGATGAGAAAAGAGACTTTTCCTAAAGGATTAGGCCCAAAGTAGAGCTGCTGCTCCTCCTTACTGAAGGGAGTCGGTGGGCTGGTATAGGCATCTGATTACAGAATCTCCTGGGTTGCATCTGGGCAGATCTCATTGGGAGGAGACTCAGAACTTGCTAAAGATTTTTTTGTATGGGTTTATTTGTTAAAGATGTCTGGAGTTCCCTGTACTTCAGGGAAGTGGAAGAAGGTATGTTGATAAACGGCCTAATAAAAATCTCTTTCACAAAACAGGGCGGTCATTATTCTGCAAAGACAAATTAATCTCTTAGCCGCCTCCAGCCATTTATGAATCGTCTGTCACTTTGCCTATCATAAAAAGCAATTAATCAATTAATTGCCCGATAAATTAAAATGAGATTGATAATTTCCATTTGAAGGATAATCTTTTTTAAAGAGAAATCATAATATTTATTGTTTCAGTTGTGTGTAGTTTTTATTTCCATTTTATAATTTTTTTTCTGTTGTGTTTTATTTTAATTTTTTTTTAAATCTTACAGTTTCAGTGTTCTTTACAAAATAAAAGTTTATTGATCTTTGAGAGAGCAAACTGCACTATTATTCCATTATCAATATATTCTTTGAAAATGGTCTCAAACCAACAGCACTATTATTTACCGCAATAATTAATTGTCCAGCAAAATTTGTAATCATGACAGGCCTACCTATCACTTTTCAAAATTTTAATGAAAATTTAAATTAAACACATTTGTGGCATGCAGCGTAACTCTTTCCATTTGCAACATTGTATTAATTACACACTGCAAAGAGGTGATTTCTGTGTATTTTTGCCTATCTTGCTGCACAGATACATCGCTATATGCCCTGCTTGGGATGATCAATACATGGGAACTTGACTAGCTTGCTTGGTGAATCAGGTTGGGTTGACTTTAAGCTGCCTGTCTTGCTGCTTTGGTTTTTTCACAAACTTATAGAGAATCTAAATAAGCATTTTCAGTGAAGTTTTAATTTGACTGAGCCACAGCCAATTCAACATCTGCGTACCGTCACAGTTTTTCATAAAAAAAGAATGTTTTAGTTGTGTTTGTGGATGCTTTAGTATTTCTGTGCCAGCTAACACACCCACAGACTCAGACAGAAAAGCTTAAAAGGTACATTTTAGCAGCTCTTTATCCATTTTAGGGGTGGGGGTCGGATAAGAGAGGAGGGGGGTGTTGAAGATGAATTATCCATTAGATTTCATCATATCTTACGCGGGCAATTACATCAAGAAAATGATCGCGGGCACGGGATCAATTATGCATGCCCTTGGCCAAAGACCAGGCACTAGGCAGAAGGAGAGGGCATATGCACACTCACATACACACGCACATGTGCAAAGACAAGGAGGATCTCATAGATGTGGCGCATCAGTTCATCTTACTGCCTAAAAAGTTCATACGCTTAATAATTTAGTTGTGTTCTGGATACAGTTTCCCAACTGAATATTAACAACTTTGAAGTGAGTAACAGCAGCCAGAGGTGTGTGCGTGTGCGTGTGTCTGTGTGTGTATGGATGTATTTGTAAGGGGGCTAAAAGAGACCTCAGGAAACAGGTCTTGTGAGTCCCACCAGAGACAGTATTTCGAAACACACACACACACACACGCATTCACTCATCCATTACAACACCGTTTGCAACAGTGCTCATTCCTGAGCAATTAAGAATTCCTTTTCATCGGTACGTAGGTTCCCATATCTCGCTCACAGCGCTTGTACACAAACCAGGAGAATAGGAGGAAAAGCAGGCGTGTCTCTGTGAGAGTTAGAGGTTAGGAAGGGAGGTTTAAAGATGAGAGAGAAAAAACAATAAAGAGGAAAACAAAGAGATTAATTCTTGTGTTCTGCTTCTTGTTTGTTGTTTCTACTTTCTTAATTGTCAGGCTTTATTAGTGAAAGAAAATTGATTTACTTTATTGACTCTTCTTTTTGTCTTGCTCTCACAAGAAAGAAACATAGGTATCTGAGTACAAAGGGTGGAATAGAGTGTGTTTCTGCACACGCAGCTTGCAGAAACAGATGCATTTTTCCTGCTAACGACAGAACAATAGGAAGCATTTTTTGTCTCCTTCCTTTTTAAAGAGTTTTTGCCAATGGTTGAAGAGAAAGTCAATTAGGAAGACGAATCACTAGCTCCAAAATGGCAGCTGAAGATAGAGATGAGTAAGGATGGAGGAAAGAAAAAAAAGATGTATCTGACACGAGTTTGTTCAAGGAGAAGCAGAAAGACTGAAAGATGTGGGCATCGAGAAATCTTTTCCAACATGTCAGGACCTAAATGTACAGGGGAGAGCCAGATGGTTCACGCTGGGTGATCTTTGTCAGTGTGTTTGTGAAAAACAAGAAGTGTAATGAGGAAACAGAGAAGACATCATGCAAATTAAACGCATCCAATCTCTGGCTCACTCCTCACTCACTGTTTCAATTAAAAATTGCTACTTTCATTTATATTAGTCTAGAAAAACACATACATATCTCTAACCTAAGGCGTGAATGAATAAAAACGCACACACATATGCACAAAGAGGCATTAAAACACACAAACACCTCCTGACATGCCGGCTCTGACAAGCGTGGCTGATGTGCGCCTCCAATGCGCATGGTAATAGCCCAATCAAAAATGCAAAACAATTGGCAATTACTGTGAGGACCTAATGGTCATTAGAATTTACAACAAGGTAATGAACTAAAGTCTGCCCATTGCATGCATATTCATAAAGCTATCTGAGCTTTGAAGATTAAAGTAGCGCTTAAAATTCAAATGAGCCACCGCAAATTATCGGGAAAAAGTCAGGTCTTCTGCTGGTGACGATGATTTGGAGTCTGAGCTTATAATCAGTCGAGAAACCGATGTTGGCAGCCATAAAATGTGAGGCTGTCGACCGGCAAAGAAGCATCTACTTCGAAAACAACGCCTATTTGTCCTCATGGACATGTTAAATGCCTTTTAAAGAAAAGGTTTTATGGTCAGATGAGGCATTACTGAGCAGTTTGGTCACAAGAAGAATGAGTCGATGTGAGGTTATCAAACCTAACAACGCAACTTTAATAGTCAAACATTGTGGCAGCAGCGTTTTAATTTGTTCTGCTACTGAAAGTGGATGTAATAATAAAAATCTGAGAATTACATTAATATTCTGCATCTTCATGCAGGCTAACATAACATTTCTTCAATGGCACTGAGCTCAACCATGTCAAAAATTTGTGAACTTCAATAAAAGTCGTTTCCAACCAGTTTAGAAAAACTCCAAGTATTTAGAGCAGTGATCGAATATCCATCCATTGTTGATGGCTTCAAATACTGAGTGGATGAGAAAGAAATTTACTTAAGGACATGCAACTAAATGAACTAGTGAAGGGTGTATTCATATGTTTGAGTTTATGTGTATAGTTGTGTGGACTTGAGAAAAGCCCCAATAAAGGAAAATACAGGCATGTAATTCTTATTTTGTTGGTTCATCTATGTCAATGGGATATTATTGCAACTGTCTATTCATTTGAAGTTTATCAAATTACACCAAAGAAAGAAAAACTAATTATAAAATTAGGTTTGTGGTAGAAGGAAGTTTTTGCCGCAGAACATTTTAGAGCAAGCCAATGTGTAATTTAATTTGTCAATTCATATTAATGTCAATACGTTGTTCGTAATTTCTCGTCTGGTGCTGAAATGAGGAAAACTGTGAAACTACTGCCAGAGATGGATGATCAGTTTGTATTGTCTGGACAAAATGTTATAACCAGGGTTGTTTTTCTGTGTGTGTTCAGGTAAAAAGCTACAGCTGCAACTGCAGCGATATGTTTGATCTAAAAACTCCATCTGTTTACAACATGCCGAGAAGAAGGATGTGAAACGAAGGAGGAGACGGTCGCCATGACAGGAGGAAGCCGACTGAATCTCAGGATGCAAAACTCAACAATTAGACTGACTCATACATAGTGGTGTGTGCACAGTCTGTGTTCTGCTTACATAAGCAGCTACATATAGTGTGGTCATACGTCGAAGTAGCAGTTCAGCCAAACTGGAAGCAAGAAATCAGAGTTGAGAAACACACACGCACACACACACACACACTGCCAGCTCAGCTCTGGCCGCCTTTAATAGGGACTATCCTGCATAAACTCACACTGAAACACACAACTGATGTAAGTAATGACAGGTAACACTGACGAATGGACACATAAGTAGTCTGTGTGTGTATGCGTGTGTGTCTCTGTGTGTGTGGTATAAAAAGCTAGTCTGTAATCCAGTGGCCTATATAAATAAGCTTTGTAGTGTATAAACAGTTTTATGTACAAGCCTTCAACATAATAAGAGAGCTGAGCTACATGTGCAGCCCCTGTGTATGTGTGTGCATGCTTTGGAACAGACACTTACACACTCACACAAAGTGAGCGGCCAAAAACAGCAGCTTTCCCTCTCACCACCAAGAAGTAAATGTAGCGTGGATGTCGAGGCACTTGCATAAACACAAAGAGCCGGATCAATAAACAATCCTCCATCACAGAGACCGGGTCGACCTGACGTCACAGACACACCGCCACCACCGCGGGGAAATAATCCTCCTCCTTCCAACGTCTCATCCCGCCCTGTCACTGTTTTGGGAAAGTTTGCCAGCCAGCCAAAAGAAAGCGTGGAGATCTGTCCTTTTTTTGTTATTGTTGTTTTGTTTCCTTTTTTAACACGTCTGTCATCATCGCTGACCGTTGTTGCTGTTTTGGTGCGTCAGCGCCGCACTTCTCAGAGAACAGCCGTCAGTCAGAACGTGTGGGCAGTCTGACGTCTTTTCCTTGGGATTTTTTTTTTTTAAGCCGTTTCTTCATCATCGTGGTGGTGCTGTCCATTTCCTGTTCTGCTTCTATTTATTCCAAACCCAGAAAAAAGGCGTTACTTCCAGAATGGCCTGGGCTGGTATGAGATCTCACAGAATATTAATCTGATATGATATTTTACAGTATTAAAATATAATTTAATAACTTATGCACGGGGTTTTCCTGCTTCTAAAAGATTGATAGATTTACAATTTTATGATCGATTTCATTTATTCGTAGATTATTATTAGAAAAACACATTCATAAGACGATTGTCCTGTTTGTCATTCTTTTCATAGAGTAACACATAAACAAAGATTTTAGCTGTTAACTACTGAAGTCGGCTGCTGAACAGACATCCCGCTCGCACTTTAATAAGACTGATTGATAGTGATTATTTAGCTTCCCCAACATGACTGTCCTTTTCGTGACCAAAAATATTCCTCAACATCTAAATTTGTGTTTTTGTAAGTAACATAGAACAGTTTCAGAGGCGGCTTTCAGCCTCCTGCCCACCAGTGTGCAGCAGCAGCATTGCTCTATGCTCCATACAGCCAAAGACAACTCTGCTGATTTCTCTGGCATCTCATTTAAAGGTTTTTAAACCGCATGAACAGAATCGCGGAACATTTTAGCAGTTTTACAATATTACATTACTCTTCTGTACTTTTCACACAATGTTTTGTAAATTTTCCAAGCAAAAATGGAAAATCTCAGCATACTTTTAGCTATCTGGCTAGCAATGCACAGAAACATGGTGTAATGTTAGAGCTTGATTTGTCAGCCAGAGAACATTTCACTCTGTCTTCTTCTCTTGCATCTCATCGGATGGCCCTATAAAACCTACAATTGAAAATTCATATGACTTTTTTTTAAACTACATTTTCTAAACACTTGATATACCTCAATACCAGCAATCGGCCCTGGTTTAGTTCACCACACATGGAGCACTTTGCCGTCAGCGTCTGCACTGACAAATCTGATTTTCAAGAGCACAACAGGCTGCTATTTAATACTGATACATTATTAATGACTGTTGATCATCAATTTATCTTCTTTTGCCACGTTATTTGCCTTGCATCGCTTTCTCTGCAGGAGCATGATTTGTTGGAGGAAAATAAATACCAATCAAAGCCATAAGCACAAAAAAACACCAAAAAAACAGGGATCAAAGCAACCTGCTATACATATGTGCAGGAATCTAATGATCACCGCAGGGAATCTCTCAGCTACTCCACAAAGAAGTCAAAGGTCGCAGTCAGGATCACATTCAGCGTTAGCTTTAATCTCAATCCCTTGTTTTGACCACTAGCTTTTTTTTTTTTTTTTTTCCAAACTGCAAAGACTAAGAAACCGCTTGCATGATCCCCCTCTGCGCCTCCGGAGGAGTCACAAGTAACACTGGTGATGTTGTCGGGATGTCATCAGGGTTACCTCAGCCCGGGCCTCAAGCTTCACAAGTCTGGGAGAGAAAGGAGAGCTGCAGTCAGAGGAGGACGGAGGTGCTCGCTAAGCGGACAGGGTTCAAAACCAGGAGCTTAACGAAATCTTCTCTGCAGTTGCTGAAAGCCAGGATACCTCGGCTTTATAAATATTCAAGCAGAAAACCTGCCAGACGAGGATGCAGGACGAGGTTTATAGTAGTTAACACTTTAATGCTGTCTTATATAACAGTGTGGGTGTGTGTGCTGTGGAATTACCAAGCAGGATAAAGCTCAAGTCAACTGACTCGTCTTTGTTTTATTGCTGCTCTTAATACCATAAGCAGCAAAATTCTGTTTTTTAGCACCATCGCCATGCTGCCCATACGCACTGTTTTTCTTCTTTTTGCTGAGCACTAAATAATTTATTCCAGCTGAGTTTATTTATAACATGACAATTTACAGCAAAAATCATCTCAACTTGCTTTACAACACAACTGATTCAAATCATATCAAATATAGTTAAATCAAAACAATTCAATCCACTCATACAAACAGGTTCAGATTCACTTACTAACATCCCAGTTCAGATTTAACTGTAACACCAGATTCAGCTTAAAATGCCATTAGGTAAAAACTGGTAGATTTGCATAAGCCCTCCTGATTTAATTGAGTAATTCACTTTTCATCTATCCATCCTCCTGAGCAAGTATGAGGTGACAGTGGACGGCCGATTGCATCAATATACAAATTTGTACTCTATATAATTTAGAAACTAATTATTTGTCTGTTTTTATCTCTTTTTGTTTTTTAGTCACACTTAAATGTTTAAAATAACCGAACACATTTTGAAGAGATTGGGATTATTTTTTTCTTTTCAAAACCAAAATAAAATATATGTGTAATTTTAATACACAAATGTTGAAATTACACTCAGCCATGGTGGTGTTCATGTCAAAGTTTAGGGTTGGGGTAACTTAGTGGCACAGGATCTGGACAACGAGAACATGTCTGACCCAAAGTTTGTGACCTTAAGATGAAGCAACTTGAATTATGTGGCAGGACAATGTTCCAAAGCTCGATTGAATTGTTCAAAAACAAAACAAAAGGATAACAATGTGAGAGTTCAGGAATGCCCTAATCAAGGTCTGAAAATAAATACGATTGAGATGTAAACATGTTAGACGCGTCAGACAAGCTTTAAAATCCTCAAATGTGGCTGAATTAACACAATTTTACAAAGACTGGGCCAAAATCCCTCCACAGTTTGATGGCCTTTGTTGCCACCAGGAGTGGCAATGTTGGTTTAGATAGATTTTTTAAACCTGAATAAATGAAATCATCATTTTAGCACATCAGGTTACTTCGTCTGATTTAAAAAGCAAACTGTAAGATGAAAAACAGAAGAAATCTGAAATGGGGAAAATACTTTCTCCCAGTGACGTTTATATAAATTTACAGATATATAACACAATGCAGGCCACTGGCCTTTTCAGAAGATTATTAGCTTTTCCAGTCCCAGTAACCTGTAATGCATGTGTTATCCTATCGCTGATGATTTCCACACGCACACACAGCAGCGTGTTTACATTCGGAGAGGCCATTCACCGAGCCGATGCTGTTCAAACGCAGCGCAGCACTCGAGTCCACTAAATAAAATCTTATGTGGAGAAATAAAGAAAGGCGGACAAAAAGGGAGAGCGACAATAGATTAGTGATGGCAGCCGGCGTGTGAAATCTCTTTGTTGGGCTCGCTGGGATGTTCCACAGCATGAAACACACACTCACACACACATGCCTACCAAACATACTGTAATTGATTCAGTATCAATTGGCTGTCCTGGATTTGCATTGACTGCTAATGCATCAGGGTGAGACTCAAAGACAGAAAGACAGAGAGAGAGAGAGAGAGAGAGAGAGAGAGAGAGAGAGAAGAAAAAGGGAATAGAAAAAGCAGCGTAAGGATGCGAGATGGAGGGAGAGCGTTCTGAAACACAGCCAGACTGTGATTGGGTGTTAAAAATGCACTAATGTGCACTGAGATGGGCAGCATTAGCCACTGATGATAAGCTAATTGCTAATCAGTAGATCATAGACTAACAACGCTCGTGGTGCGAGGCTCCAAGCCAGGACGGCACTTCAGCAGGGCCAGAGCGGAATGGAGGACCGGATATTTTGGGTTCAGAAATGTGAGAAATTTTGGGAGGATTCATCATCCTGCTCTTGTAGCGATAAAATCCGTGCTAATGAGCTAATACAGATAGCTTATCAGCCAATGTTTCACTGAAACGCAGATCGCTGGCCTCATCTCGACTCAACATCCAAACCACGTGAGCTAAATTCTTACACCTCATTACGAGGAAATCAATTTGGAAAAACCAAACAGGAGGAGGTGTATCTACAGCTGAAATAATCCATAAAGAATTCCTTCTAAATTCCAATCTTCAAATTTTACATTAATATCCATTGTTGATGGGGGAAAAATAAATAGGACAAGACATAGCTGTTCACACTTCACCCACACACAGAGACCCCTCTTCCTTTCGAGACATTAGCGATGCTGTTTCTGAGCGAGGGACCGCCTCAGGGATTATAATCAGAATTTTCATCTCAGTTAGGGATTAATAGAATAAATGGGCAAGCAAGAGAGCGCTGAGCATTTATGTGTGTGTGTGGCTTTAATGGTCAGGTACCCAGCCTTTTCTTTTTATTATTTATTTATTTTTTTGCAGCAATGATTTGCCTTTTCATTTATCACACACACACACACACACACACACACACACACACACAATGAAAAAACATCTAGGCCAGAACTGTTTGTTGGTTGCAGAAAAAAAAAGCAAAGGGAAGTGCAATGCTTTTCCCAGATGTTTATTTTTTTATTTCAAAATGCACATGCTCTCAACTTGCACAGTATGCAGGATGCATGCAGATGTAAAGATGGGGGTGCATAACTCAAAATTATGTCCAGTCAGCATTATTATGTTGGAATATATTCAGTCCGTACAGTAAAAACAAAAGTTGCATCTTGATTCCTTTTGTTCCTCTTGTCCAGAGGCTCTATAAAGTTTATAAAGCAGAACATTCACAAATAAGAAACACACACGAGCCATCTTTTTTCTTTTCAGTGTCACTGTGAATATTTTTGGATCGCCACAATCGCAGCTTCAGCAGATTATTTTTTTGCATCTCCTGCCAGTTTGGGGTCAATTAGGATGAAAGCTGGGGTCGGGTAAGGGAGGGAGAGGGGGTCGGCTGGAGGGTGCTGGCTTTAATTATCAGCTATCAGGATGAATGTGTTGCAGAGATTGGCCGCTGCGGAGAGAGGGAAGCTCCGCAGAAAGAATGGCAAATTAAAGGGGAAAGACGTAAATTTAAACAGACCGTTTAGAGATGTGTTTTCCCCCTTTTCATGAAGCGGCAAACTTTTAATAATGCTCGGCCTGTCCACCGCTCAGTGTGGTGTCAAGTCTGGAGAAGATATATGCTGCTGCTGTCCTGTTTTCCTGTCCTGTCTGAGCGTACAGCTGTTCCCACCAAGACGTTCCCACACGCAGCACTATTCAAGCAACCAGACGCCCTTATTATGATGTAAATCGCTCTAATAACCCAGTTTAGCTGGTGAGTGTCTGCGAGACTGAGAGTGTGTAAGGAAGCGTGTGTGTGTGTGTGTTTTACATACATGCAGACACCAGAGAAGCATATAAGCTTAAAGACGAGCTCGTGTTCCTGCCGTTGTGGAGAGAAAAGGTCAAGGATAGCGCAAATTTTCCAAAAAATCTCCGTTCCCGAAGCTGCAACGTTTCAATCATGGGAACCGAGTTCAGCTCCAAATGTGGAATATGGGGCTCATTTTCTCAAATTCCTGAGCTGTTTGGCAAACGGTGTTTTTCATCTCTCCCTCTCCGTGCAACAGCTAATTTAGTACACGGCTAAAAACTGCCGCTAATTAAAATGCACAAGGAAGGGGGGGGAGGATAGCGCTGTAACAAATAATTAGTGGTGTTGGAACATTTCCGTGAGCGAGGCTCTCGTTTGATTCAAAAACAGAAAGTGGAAGGATTCTCCAGCGTGAAGGTAAACTCCGAGAGGGAAACGGACACGGGCCAAATTTATTCGGGAAAATACGGCGCACTGGGAAGGAGGGCGGGCGCACCAAGAGCAGGAGACACAAACAGAGACGCTTCAGCTGCTCCCAAGACTAAAACTCACACGCACTGATCAGAAAATGACCCTGCATCAGCACACACACATCCCTTGACCAATGGGAAAACAAATTCAAGGGCACTCTTGTCTCCTTTCCACTGGCCAGTGGGAATAGGCCACACTGGGTAAGCACACACTCTGCACCAAATGCAGCTGATTAATAAAGCCCTGCCTCACACAAACAGATACACACTACATCCTGATCAGTTGGTGCAGCACACACTTCACTGGTCCGCTGTCCAATCCGTGAAGTTCAAGAAGACCTGAGTTGGTTTTACTGGGACACGTTTTCATTCGGAAGCTACAAAAGATGCCGGCTTGTATTACAGTAAGAACATGATGACTTAAAAAACCCTGTCCTTTCAAAAGGCTAAGAAATCTGTGTCTGAGCTCCTCAAAACTTCTACCAGCGCTGTTTCTGAGGGCAGTGAAGGGAAAATGCAAAGTACAGCTGAACATCCAGCCATGATCACACACAAGCCCATGCTCTGAACGTTCAGTCACCTGTTTTTCTGCAGCCTGTCGTGCCTGTGTTCATGTAGAGCTGGAGGTGATGCATGTTGCTCTGTTTACCTGGGAGGGGCTCCTGCTTTGGGCAAATCCCCCGAGGCGACGAGAACCTCTCGTCGTCTTCGTCTGCTAGCGTGGCCTGAACCCCGACTTCAACCGGCCTCCGGCCACGCAGAGAGTTCAGAGCGGGTGAAGGGGTGAGGGCCAAACCGGGGGAGGGCGAAGGGGGCTTGTCCAGCCCCCTGCCTATGGCAAGACAGGGTGGCCCGTGGCATCGCTTCCTCTTGTGCTCGATGAAGAGCAATATGTCTGCCAGGGGGAAGGTGGCCTGGCACTGACCGCAGGTCAGGAGGTCCTGCTCTGGCGAGGGGTGAGAGTCCGGACCCAGCCGGGCCAACCGGCCCGCGGTGGGGACCGGATGGTGGCCGTTGAGGCTGCCGCTGTCCTCCGAGTGCTCCGAGCAGCGTTCCGACAGCTCCTCCGACGAGACGACGGCCGTGGAGAGGGGCTCGGCTGCTGCGGAGGCAGAGGGGAGAGAAATTAGATACTCGTGTTTAAATTCCCAACCTATTGATGCGACTCCTGGTGGGATGTGATGAGAGGAACCCAACAGTCACACACAGGATCAGAGTCATGGAGACGGAGCTTCACATGTGGTTCACACAATAAGAGGCTGAGAACAAGGGCCTTGTAATAATAGAAATGCACAAAACACAGCAAAGTGATTACAATGCAAGATGGATCTGGATCACAGATCACAGCAATAAACGGTGGGAAATAATATCCCGAATGGATGCAAAGCTCCAATCACACGGCTTTAAAGATAACAATTTCATAGCCAATGACAGGGGGAGCTTAGAAAATGATGCGTTAAAAAACCTAAATATGTGGATGAGTTTGACTTGCCGGTCCGTGTTTGTACACGGGCTGAGCCTTTAATCAGCGCGGAGGATTGTCACAAACACATCCAGCACATGTGCTGCGAAAGGAGAAGGAGGGACAGGAGGGACAATGGGACGACTCGTCCCTCTGCTTTTGCCTCACTTGGTGTCCAGACCCCAAAAGAGTCCAATTTCTCCCTCCTAAGGTGAGGAAAAAGTGGACATGACTGCTTTTTAAGGAGTCTTCTTGTAGAGCTCAGGAAGCAGCAAACTGGGAGGACTAAAACTCAGCGTCCCTCTTTTAAAAGAAAATCTTCCAGTCCAAGGTGAAGAGTCTGACTCTGAGCTAGTAGCCTAATGTGCGCTGACCTTCTTTACTCATCTGCCAATTTCACATTTTAATGAACTTAAGACCACTGAGAATCAAAAAATAGATTTTAATTTTCACCATCTGGGTGATTAGATACAGATTTTGGTCTGATAACAGGAAAGGGGGCAGGGAGATGGGACGGAGTGCTGTGTGCACACGTGTGGCCGAGTGTCTGCGGGAAAGTGTGTATCTACAAGGGAGGGAGAGAGGCTGGGTTGGTGGGAATGTGGACTGCACCCCTCCTCAAGGAAATATCTGGACGTCACGGTCCTGAACGACATCAAACTGGGACGCAGATTCTCCAGGCCCAGAAGCTCCCTGAACACCGCTTCCAAAATATTCCCTGTCTTTGATTAATCTTCAGGTCTACGCAAGTTAGACAAAACCTCCTGAAGATTGGTGGCATTAAACCCACTTATTTATTTAAAAATAAATGTTTTCTATCTGCAAAAAGCTCCTGACATATGAACGTGAAATTGAGAGGCAACTTGTGAACTGAAAAGGAGGTAAATTCCTTTAAAGAATAAAAATAAAAAATCTCAGTAAAACAGAAACATGCAGAAGCCACTCATCTGTGTCTAATTTTAGAGCTGAGCAAACAAGAAAAGGAGCAGAGGGGATATGTCTGCTGCTCACTAAATTCACATGCCACAACAGGATTTACAGCCATCACTTTACAGAGACATGCTTTTTCAGTTAGATTGTTCCTTTAAAAAGACAGAAAATATCTGTTGACACAAAGTATAGCCAACATTTTCTGGAGGATAAAAGACTCCTTTGGTGGAAATGCAACGTGTCTTTAAGAACAGAAAATATAGAACTATGTAAAAGTATAAGAAGGGAAACAGGAATGAAAATAAATAGTCCAAGTTTTTTATTATTATTGTTGTTGTTGTTGTTATTTTGCTCCAGTGGCTGAATTTTGAGCCCCGTTTGCTACATTTGGAAACCTCTCTGTGTGTCTGTGTGCAGAAGAAAATTTGCGTGGCGGACAGAATGGGTGCAAAGGCTACATGTATGTAAAAAGTGATACACAGACAAAACGTGTGTGTGTGTGTGTGTGTGGGGGGGGGGGGGGTTCCGGAGAGAGGACGTAGGTTTGGGTTGATGAAGACAACTAGGGAGGGGGAGATGTCGTTGGTGGGGGGGGTCCCTCCTTCCCTCTCTGTTTGTTCCCCCCACCCGTCCTTACGTCTTGTACGCTTTTCCTTTATTCTAAAGAGCTCGCAAGACATCAGCCCGTATAGACAGTGAAGGGGGGGTTGGAGGTAAAACTCCTCTGGTTCAAGTTTGGAGCTGGATTTTCTAATCGCGCTCTGCCTCCTAGCGACGGGACAGGGTCACTGTCACTGCGCTGTCCCCCCTCTGAAGGAAACACACACACACACAGACACGCACCCACACACACCACACACTCTTTTTCTCTCTCTATCTCCAAACTAAACACACGCGACTACCCGTCAACGAACTCTAATGTTAATTAAGCAGCGACACGTAAAGATGCGCTAAATAACCGCTTGCTTTTTTGCGCGTGGTCCGCAAAGAGAAGCGCACACTTTGCCAACTGCCTCGCAGTTTTCCAAAACACCCGCACGGGCTTTCTATTGAGAGATAAAGCTTTTGCGCGCTGATAAATTAAATCTAAATATATAAATAAGCTGATTTTTTTTTTTTTTTTTTTTTTTGAGAAATGGACGTTATGCGTAAAAGTCAAACGCTGTTGGATTAAATTGTTTTTCTCTCAAACACCGAACATCTGATAATTAAGTTTTTATTAATTTACCTGAAGCTCTAAAGTGAAGTTATTCCGTCAAGTTGTTCATGTTTAAATTTCTTTGTAGATAGCATTTCTAGTTCAGAAACACAGAACGTGGCTTCAACTTTACGAACATCTAAGCAGCATTCACTGTTAAAAAGAGCTAAATATACATCACTAAATCGATCATTTTGATTGGCTCAGATAAAGAGTTTTCCGCTCGATCCAAAAACGTCCACTTTACAGTTTCCCCTTCTTTTTATTCCAAAACAGAGCAGACGAGCTCGCACTGCACGAAGCGAAATTCTAGAGGGTGATCTGTCCACAGAGCTCCGCGGAGAGGACGCGCTCTGACCGGAGCGACCGTCGAGATCCAAAGCGGGTGCGTTTACCAGCCTGTGAAAGCAGCACAACTTAAAACTGGTCCATCAAAACTTTTTTTTTTATTCTCCCACTCTTCCTTTTCATGTTTCGGGAAGGCAGCTTTTTACGCACGGAAGGTGTCTGACTTTGTCGCCGCGCCGCAAAGTCCAGTCAGAGTGTCCGGTGTCCACAAACACCCCCTGTTTCTGTCCCCCTTTTGCTCCCAGATGGGTGAACTGAAACAAAAGTGTTTCTAACTCTCTCTTTAGAGGCTTTTACTTACGCGAGAAATCCCGTTTGCTCAGGTGCTGCGGTTTGCCTTGCTTGCGGCGAGACATGGTGGCTGTTCAGCGGCTGCGTTCAGCGCGGATCACATCGGGGAGATGCCGGGGTGACAGAGGAGAGGAGGAGGGGAAAAAAGAGAGAAAAGATCTTCATCCAACGCCTTGGACATCTACCAGAGGAGGTGGAGGAGACGGAGTAAAAAAAAAAAACCCAAAATAATAATAAAATAAATTAGAAATAATAGAAAGATAGCGCGGAGGCGAGGATGGATCGCGGGATCGCCGTCATGGCTTTTTTGAGAAAGGAGAGCAGAGAAAAAAGAGAGAGAGAGTGAGGTGGATGGAGAGAGAGAAGGGGAGAGAGATTGAAAAAAATGGCAAAACCCCCCCTCCACCCCCCACCCCACACCCCCCAACACACACACACACATACACGCACGCACGCACACACACGCGCACACACACACCACCCCTCCCCTCTTAGCTGTGCAAGTTCAAGTGCACGGACGTGACGTTCCCGGCGAACTTGAACGTCAGGCGGCGGACGGACACCCGACATACAAAAACATGGGCCGGGCCGAGGCACCCGAGTGGGAGTGGGGAGTGGGAGGAGGGACAGACAACACCATTGGACGATCATTAGAGAGAGAGGGAGAGAGAGTGAAGGAGAGGAGGGGGCTGGACATGAGAAATAGACCCAGCGCAAGCCAATGGACACAGAGATCAGGGGGGCCGGACAAGAGGCACTGCGAGGGAGGGAGGAGTGTGTGTGCGTGTGTGTGTGAGGCAGAGAGATGTATAATGAAAGCAATATGCAGAGAGAAAGAGGAAGGTGCATGCAGAACAGGGCACTCTGCTGCATGCAGTGTGCCCTGAATGTGTGTGTGTGCGTGCGTGGGTGTGCGTGTGTGTGTGTGTGTTTGAGAGAGAGAGAGAGAGAGAGAGAGAGAGAGAGAGAGAGAGAGATTACCTGGACCCACGCGTGTCCCCAGAGCGTGTACACAACATTAGGAAGAGCAAAAGAAACGGGAAGGAATAAGTGTGTGTGGCTGCAGTGAACACGAACGACAGGTTGAACAACTAAACAGCAACATGTTCTGATCCAGGCCGCAGGTTCCGGATATCAGGAAACATCCAGAGCCGGACCACCATCGTTTGGGGCCAAAGGCAGAACCAGGCTTGTATTTGGGGGATCACTATTTTACTTTATCCAATAAAATTATAATTTTTAAAATTAGTAGGAATCCCTTGCCCTTGTGTTTTTTTAAATAATAATAAATAAACTCGAACCTCATTCATTTAGCGTGTTTGTTTCTTTTCCCACAGTGCCACACAGTTTCCCTGCAGCAAGAAGGTACAGGGTTCAAATCCCAGCCTAGGCTCTTTCTGTTATTCCCATTCATGATTGGATTCTCTCCGGGTACTCCGGGTTCTTCCCACAGTCCAAAGACATTGTCTCTCAAAATTTACCCTAGGTATGAATGGAATAGAAATATCCTCATCATGTCCCACAGTGGGGACATTCTGGCGTAACAGCAGCAGCAAAGTGATAGATTATCAAAGCATGTAGCTTCACACAAAGATAAAAATAAAAAAATTGTTGAATTAAGAATAATATACTGTACAGTAAAGTGAAATACTACATAAAATACTGTACAATTATTCAAAGTAGCATACTTCAACCAAAGAAATGTGGAACTCATTAGTAGGATCATTTTAAAAATGACAATACATAATATATATATATATATATATATATATATATATAGGCTATATATACAAGTGTATTTCTGCATTAAAATTTACAATAAGTGGCAGTAAAACTGTGCAAATAACAGAAGTGTTATTTAAAATAAAAAGAACTGCAAATAGCAGCAGGGATGTAAACATCTGGTGTTGGGAGCGGTGATGGTTCTAGAGCCTAACAGCAGCAGGGAGGAAGGATCTGTGACAACGCTCCATTATGAACTGAGGACGCAGCAGTCTGACACTGAAGTAGCTCTCAGGCTTTATGCTTTGAGTTGGAGACATTGTCCAACAGTGATGTTATTTTAAATAGTTTCTGTCTCTTCAGTCTGCTCTGACCCTTCCTGTAAAGAGCATCGGCGGTGTTAGTCCAGTTCGGTTTATTGTTCAGATGGACTCTCAGGTACTTCCAAGAATTGTCCACATCCTCGATGTAGACGGGTGTTATTGAGGTGGGATTGTGTCTGAAGAGGTGAAAGTGTGACTGCATAGTAGTTTGTCTTATGAGTCTCTTTGTTGCCCTATGATGGACTGACTACCTGTTCAGGATAAACCCCCCCTCTCACCCAATGACTGCTGGAGTTAGGCACCAGCCTGTGAGTGTAAGTGAGCATAGACAATGAATATTCAACCTCTTTCTGGTAGATATCGTTTACCAGAGTCTAGGGCCGGCCCAAGGCATAAGCAAACTCAGCAGCCGTTTAGGGCTAGGGGCCCCCTCAGTGGAGCTGATTTTGTTTTAGTAATAATTTCTATGTCATTATAATATCAAAAACACACTGTTTTTCTACATAATGTATGTAGAAATCATTATTTTATTGATAAAAAGAAAACAAATAAATTGGTCTTGGGGCCTCCTGGTGGCCACGATAGGTACCGCACGCTTCGCTGGTATCATGAGCTCCGGTCAGAAGATAAGTAAGCAAACAATGTCTCAAAAAAGGACTTATCCTTCAGGGAGAAAGAATAGAAAGGAAGAATAGAAAAAAACAAGATAAAGGTTTGTTTTAATGTGTCTTGCTAATGTAATGTAAAAGATTTGTAAAGCTGCTAATAGAAAATTAGCTCAATAGCGACATCTAATTCAACAGCCAAACATTTATGCTGTTAGGGTTTAAACTTTGTTTAAACTTTGAATGAGTTGATTCTCATGGTTGGCTCTGTATATTTCTGAGGTCTTTTTGGCATCAAAACGCCGTGTTTGATAACTTTTGATAACAATAATTAAAACTTCTCAATGTTTGACATTGTCTAGCAAAATATTTCTTACGTCAGGCTACATGGCTGCTACATCGATGAGCTGATCTATGCTGTAGTTGGGGATATGTTGTTTGCTGCTGAGCATATTCATTTTGCGGCTAAAACAAATCTTATTTTTACATCAACTTCTAAGTTATGTGAAACTTCCGTTAAAATCATTTGAAGGCTCAGAATCAGTCCAGTACCGGTACCAGTCCACATTCCAGGGGAGAAAGACCCACCTGGTATAAATAAAGAATACCAGGTGAAATAAATGTAACTTATTATACATGTATATAATGTAAACAGCACTGCCAGAGATGCAATAAGTTTATAGTAGGTGTGTGAATGATCTAATGATCGGACTGCTGATTGCAGCCAGTCCACATTGTTAGCAGAACAAGAGGCCCCCAAAACCACATTTCACTTAGGGCCCCATGGAGGCTTGGAGCGGCCCTGCCAGAGTCAAATAAGTATATTTCCTAAAAGTAGACATTAAGTAGATTATAAAAATAGCAGTTGACAGAGAGGGTATGCAGCAAGGCAGGTGCAAATCGATACATGGTTGATAAGATGAAGACCGTTCCCATCCAAACCTGAAGAAATCTACAATAACAACCAAAGCAACAATTATAAAATAGCAAAGAGGCAAAATGTCCAGGAACCAGCCCAGAACCAACTTTTACCCTTGATGTTGCATCAAAATTATGCATCAGTGCCCTAAAAAACCCATTTACTAATTATTACCCCATTGAATATCTTTGGATTTACATTTTGGCCCCTTGTACTTCCATTTTATAGCTGTAAATAAACTACTTTACTATTATGTATGTAACCATTGCACAAAACTTATTTCTCACTATTTCATACTTTTGTCTTGCCTGACTTTCCATGTGTGAAACAGATTTGTCTTTCACAGGATACAACAGTATTTCATATTCACTTGAGTGCTCAATATGACTGGAAAAAATATTTACTTTTAAAATAGATTAGTTGAATTTTCTATAATATATGCATAGTTTACTGTTAGGAAATATAGTTATATGGTTCATATAAATATTATCTACCAGAAGGGTGAAAGTATCTTAGATTGATAAGGAGATAATATTTATTATGCTTAATATGAGTCAACTGGTCCAAATTGAGATAAAAAACAAAATAAATGGAAATATATTGATAATGCAAAGTGTTAATATAGTATAGCATAGCATATTGTATTACATATGAGTTTTGAACATTGTTTTGCTTTTTTCTTCATGCTGTGGTTTGAAGAAATAGATAGCTGATGTTTGTTATAAAACTGATTCAGAGCCAAACAGATGTGATTTCACTGTGGATTTTCAGAGTAAATAAATCATTTGGATTGGTAAGGCTAACACCTACTAGGCCTATTTTAGTTACTTAGAACAGCTTTAAATTTCAGAGCTGTTGGATAATAACAATTTTAATGGCTGTTAACCGTCTACATCTGGTCATTTCTGTCCTTCTCTTCTCGGCCGAATAGCATTTGTGTTACCAGGTAAAGTTACATTGGTGGGATGCTGCTGGTTACATCAACCCATCTCATCATCTTCAACATGTCAGTGTGCTCCAGGTCTGCCAAGAGGGGAGTAAACCTGCAGATTTCTCAACAACACTGGAGTTTGCACATTCCCTGTTCTAGTTCAGATCTTGTGGCTTCTTGGAAATCATGCTGATAAATGTAATCAGCTGATCTACCTAGTCAGCTCTTTCAAAGTAACTTCAGGACAGTACAAGATGTATTTTGACAGAGTACAGAGACAAACTCACCAATTCTCTTGTGAATGTTTAGACATCAGGTCCCAAAATGGGAGACATTTGTTTCTAGAGTTTGATTTCTTACACTTGCTATTATCTATTTTGCCTGGCACTACTTTGTTAGGCATTACGGTACTTACTGTGTTAGAACAGGACCACAGATGAACTGATCTGATACTGGTGTCTTTATCGGCCCGATGCAGAAAAAAATTCTAGATCAGGTATCTGTGACAATGTTCCCAATCCAGGAGGGCAGATCTATTCAGTCTAATTCTATGTGCTGTACATTATATTTATAATTCCTAATTGCACTTTCCGAATCATTTGAAAGAAGATTTGTTGCAGTTTTTTACATTTTTCAGTTTCAATTTCTTTACTCTACTCGTAATTGCACTGACTGAACAACTTAAAGTTTTCTTGTTTTTGCATGTCTGACCAAGCTTCTGAAGCTGTTGATGTATTTAGGTGTGCAGAGTTATCAAATAAATCTGTAATTGAGCACATTTATGTCTGTGCTTTAAAAAAAGAAACATTTTAGGTCAATTCAGCACTATTTGTTTCTGCATTGGATCAATGTTTGCCGATACTAAGCCTCAGATATCTGTATCGGTATTAGAAGTGAAAAAAGTGGATCGGTGCATCAGGACAGCAGACTTCCTGTCTCTCTGTGGAAACAAGTCAACATCCAGAGAAGGAAGGAGACGCAGTCCTGAGAAAAATATTGTATATTAATTAAGAAAATCTGCATGGGAATTGGACTCAGCAGACTCCTACATGTGTTTTCCTCCTATGGAAAGTTCAGAGAGAGTATCAAATATTAGAAATATGAAGGATTCTGAAAAATTTTATTATATCTTTAAAAAAATTGTGTGCAGTGGATTAAATACTATTATATTCACCATTTACAAGTAGATCAATAATCATAAGGATTTTCCACAGAATGGGTTGATTCATATTATTAAATATGTAAAAAGCAGTGAAAACCTTTTGGAGGCAGGTTTTTTTTGGGGGGTTTTTTCTGACTTACTCATTTGGTTCTGCAGTTCTGTCCGGTGTGCTGCTTCTTCAATAGAGTTCTGAAGGACTGGCCAAGTTTAATTAGTTCTGTTTCCAAGAAATCTGAGAAAATTGTCATGTATTTATGCAGATTTATTTGCAGTTACAGGGTGTTCGAAATGAGACTCCAGCACAGACGCAGCGGCAGAAGAAAAAAAATTAATTCGCTTCATTAAAAAATAACCATTAAGCTTAGTCTTTCTTCTGTATGATTAAAACTGGCACATCTCTCAGTTCTTTTAACAGAATAAATCTAAATTTGAACTTTAGAAGAGTTATCCTTTTATTTACAGCCAATAACCTGAAAAACTGTGAATTTCTGACCCTTCCTGGAGTCTGGGTTGTTTTTTATTTTGTGGAAGTTAAAACCTTTTACTCCATTTATCATCCATTCATCACTTTATCATCCATCTGTTCATCCAGTCATTCATTCATCCCTTTATCATTATCCATTTATCATCCATATATTCCTTTTTCATCCATCCAGCAAAATGTCCAGCCACTCCTCTGTCATCCATCCCTTTACCATCCATCCATCCATCTATTCCTTTATCATCCATCCATCTGTTCATTCATTAATTCATTCATCCCTTTATTGTTATCATCCATCAAAATATCTATCAATTTATTTGTCATCCATCCATTAGACATAAACCTAATCACTTTATGCCCATTTATTAATTTATCTTCCATTCATCCATCCATCCATCCATCCATCCATCCCTGTTTTCATCAATCCAAACATGTCTTTTCCATCCATCCATCCATCCATCCATCCATTTGTCTGCGGACACCGGTAGTGAGAGCGCGCCGCTTAATAACTTTCAGCTGTCTAAGGTTGGAGTTGCATACCGTACAGAGGACGGTGTGCTGCTGCTGGTGGGGGGGGTGGAGAGGAGGAGAAGGAGGAGAAAAAAGAAGAAGGAGAAGAGGAGGAGGAGGAGGAGGAGGGGGAAGAGACTGTAAACACGCTTGTAATAAAGAGGGTTTGGTAATATAAGACGCGGGGCTTAAATCTGCAAAAGCGCAGCGAGAGCAGAGCAACTCGGCGCGCTCCAATCACTGATTGTTTATTCTTTCTTTCTTTTTGGGGTATCAAGATAGGAGAGAGAGAGACAGAGAGAGAGAGAAAGAGACGGAGCCATGGACGGATTGTGGACCGAAAGAAGGACTGAAAGGGGTTACATTCAAGAGGCTTACGGGAGCGGAGAGATTCCCCCATCAGCAGCCGCGAGAGGAGGCGGCAGCGGCGGCTGCAGCTGGGGGTCTGCGGCTCGGTGTCCTGGAGCCCGACGGAAGAGGACGCACACTTAATACCGACGGAGGGTGGGGGAGGTGGAGGGGGCGGTGGGGAGGTGAGAGGTTGGTGGTGGACGAGCGAGACAGGACAGAGAGGAGGAGGAGGAGGAGGAGGAGGTGGAGCGGGGTGACGGAGAGAGAGAGACGGGGAGAGAGGGAGGAGGAGGCGGCTCGGCGTCAGGGGGGGAGAAGAATGCGTGACCACAGAGGGAAATATTTCTGCAGGTTGAAACTCGCCGCGTGGCTTGTAGGAGCGGAGCCGGTGCGCGTGCGTGAATGGATGTGTGGAAGTTCGTGCAGATTTAAAGCGGTTCAGTTGGACGAGGAATGAAACTCCATTTATGTTAGTAACAAATCCAAAAGTGTTAATATTACTATTATTAATTATTATTATTATTATTATTATTATTATTATTGAGGGAGTTCTGCTTCAGGGCCCCTCCTGCGCCGGTTCGTGCCCACCGGTTGTCATTTCGTACCCTTCTCCTTCTTCCATTTTGCACCCGCAATCCAACCATTTTGTATTCATGTTTTTCAGCGTTGCATCAGTTTAACTCTCTTTGTAGCTCAGAGTGTTCTAATGAATTATGGAGATAATTCATTAGAACAACGCGGACGTTTCGCAACCACATTCAATAGATCCTGTTGCTCCATTCTGCTTAATTACGGTTTAATTCCAAAAACTGAACACGTTTAATTATTCTCCCGATGCTTCTATAATAATCCATAATTTATGCCACTAAAGTCAGAGAAAGTGCGCAAATGTGGTTAGAAGTTGGCGTGAATTTTTATCTCTTTTTTTCTGTGTGTTGGTCATTTTAAAGAGAATTTACGTAACAAAGCAAATGGTCCGAACTAAATGGACAAAAGATAAAATAAAGAAGTGTGCACATTGTGTAAAAATATAGGCACATTTTTAAGGAGAAACTGGTACGAAACGGAAGGAGAAACGGACGGGAGGGATCAGACCAGAACAACTCTGAGCGACAACCTGCTGGTAGATATGATTTAAATCGTTAAATAATCAATTTAGAACATCCTGCGGGAAGAACTGATGGATACAAGAAACGGGCGAGAACTTTAAATATTTCGAGTATGTAACGACCAGCTCTGCAAAACGTGACAGTATAGTTCGACCAGAACCCAAATCTGACTCTTAGGATACATGTCAACATTAGAACCTGTTCAGTTCAGTTCGTATATAAAATGACAGCCTGGTTCTAATTCTTCCACAGCTTTTGCATGCAGAGTGGTTCTCCCTCCTTTAGTGTTGTGGCAGGAGGTTAAGAGAGTGAATTTCCTGAAAACTTGCTTAAAAACTGCATCCTTTAAACTGGCCTGTGTCATCCTGGTTTTGTGCTTGTGGTTTAAAGGGGCCCATCGTGTTTTAAACAGCCTCTCTTCACACATCCGAGAGCGCTAACCTTGACCTCCCTCCATCTGTCGGTGACAAAGGACGCTTTTTGTTTTCTCCTCTTCTCCTCTGCCCAGATACCCCTCATCCCCCCTCCCCGACCCCTCTTCCTCCTCTGAACCAGACCCACTCACTCTCTTTCTCTCTCCAAACCGAGGAGGGACCTTGAGCTAAACCTGCAGAGCCTCTCGGAATCGGGAAGCGGCGGCGCACAGAGCGACTCTCCCCGGTTCCATCATAAATCAGCCATGCAGAATGTGCCGAGGTACAGCGGCAGGAACTCTGCATGCCCGGAAGAAGCTGCGGGCCTCTGCATATCTTATATTTGATTTGAGAAATACACAGGCTGAATTGGGAGCCGCATGCGAGTTGCGCTCAGGTGGAGGTGACACTGCAGTACCTTCTCTTTCCTTTATGTAGGCCACTTTATTCCTCCTGTTCAGCACTTTTACGCGCTTGTTCAGGCGGTTCAAGCCAGCACACGCGGCGCGCACACAGAGTGATGGAATGGACAGTGGAGGACTTTGATAAAGCTTCATGAATCCGTTAAGAAGGAGTGGTCACATGCTCTCCTTTCCCCTGCAACGCACGGCGGCCCCGGGGAAATTGGGGGACCAGAGAGGGGCGCATTTCAATATATGTAAATTACTTGGAGAGGTAGAGTGAGGAGGGGGTGGAGGGTGTTGGAGATACAGAGATAAATCAGTTCTGCACACAGTACGCCCACCACACGTTTTGTTTTTTTCTGCGCTCCTTGTCATGTCTTGGCTTTTCTCCATCAGACACCGCTTTTGTTGCTTTTGTCACAATTAACTCTGTGCGTAAAGATTCACCGCTAAACATTAAGGCGGTGGCACAAACTAGGAGTAACAAATAAAACAGTGAAATTTATTTTAAAAAGAAAATAAACAGGCTCTAAAATCAAGTGACTAAATAAATGTATGATGTTCGGATTCCTGACAGTGAAAAGCCACGGAACGCATGATGATGCGGACTTTTTCACCTGAACAAACCCAAACCCAGAGTAACTTTATGTATACCTTTTGCTATTTTATTTTATTCTTATTAATTGTTTATTGGGTTTGTTTTGGTTTCAGTTGCTCTCAATTTTATGTTACCATAAAATTGGTTCTCCCAATTTTATGGAAGAACCTAAAAAACGACGCAAATAATACTAAAAAGAAATAATAAAGTATCTTCTGGTTTCGGTTTTTATTTCCACAGAGAATTAACTCTATATCCCTCATAAATCTAATCTCCTTTTCCTCTTCTTTTGTGTGTGCGTGCGTGTGCGTGTGTTCATGTGGAGGAATTTCAATCCACCACATAAATACACTTTGCACACACACCTTCCCCACGGCCGCCACCAGCCTTCTATCCAAAAGGCTCAACTGTAACGAGAGCGCAGTGGGTGGATTTTTTTTTTTTCTTCTTCTTCTTTTTGCGGAGCTCCATTATCACATCTGGGGATGTGCGCACACGGAGCGGAGTCGGGCCGGTGGTATTAGATGAAATCGGGCGGGATTACATGGTTATAGAGCAAATTATCTGAGCCCTCCAACACCCAGCACCACCCGCCCTACATGCCTCCACCTCCCAGTGTGCCTCCAATCTCTGCTGCTGTTTGATGTGACGGCTGGCTCTGGAATCAGCGAAGTTGTCGGTCAAATAAAGTAGGGGGGAAAAAAGACAGACGAGGTTTTATGCGAGCGCAAAATCATAAATAAAATGAATTTGGCCCCTTGAATCTTAATAATTTCATGTCCCAAACCTGCAGCGTCACATAATTAAAATTTCGCCAACACTATAGCGCGCAAGAAGTAAATGGTAAAGGACACACGAGTCTCTATTTTTTCATAAATTAAAATTTTGAAAAGTGTGGCATGCATTTTAATTAAAACCCCTTATCCTCTGATACCCCTAAATGCAACCCAATGTTTTCAGACGTCACATAGCTTTAACGGAGTCCAGCTGTGTGTCAGTACAAATCCAGCTGTTCTGTGAAGGTCTCAGATGTTTGTCTTAGAGCATTAATGAAAAGCATCAGGAAAACAAAGGAAGGCAGGTCAGAGAAAAAGCCGTGGAGACGTTTAAAACAGGGTTAATTAAAAAAACGTATAAAACATATATATCCAAATCTTTGACTATCTCACAGAGAAATGTTCATCATTTTAAAATAGGAACAGGATGATACAGTAGCAAACTCACCAAAACATGGCAGGTTAGACGAGATGTGTGTTAACCAGAAAAGAGCCACCAAAAGGTCTTTGGTAACTATGAAAGAGCTGCAGAGATTCACAGATTAGGTAAGAGAATCTATCTACTATTAGCTGTGAAAACCAGTCTGCACTAAGAAGAAAACCATAAAATGTCCTGCTTGCCTTTTACCACAAGCTGTTTAGGGGACACAGAAAACATGTGGAATAAGGTACTCTGATATAAAAGTGAACTTTTTGGCCTTCATGCAACACTGTGTGTGATGGACATCATTCAGTAACACAGTAAGGGCAGAATCATGCTATGGGGAGGCTTTCTGTTCAACAGGAAAAGAGGAAACCAACTGGAGTTGTTTAAAGACGGATGGAGCTAAATACTGAAATCCTGGAAGAAAAACTGTTAGCAGTAGCAAAACATTCAGGATGGGGTCAGAGCTTCACCTTCTAATAGGACAGAAGCCCAAAGCATACAGCCAACAAAATCATAAAATAGTGTAATCAGATCAGATTAATGTGATAGAATTTATGAGAATACGTGACAAGACCTAAACCTTGATGAGCACAAAAGTTCTCAATCCCTTTGGAATTGGATTGAGTCGGTTTGCAAAGAAGAATCAGTCTTCATATAAGCAAATTTGGCAGAGAAATTCCCGAAAACACTTAAAGCAGTAATTGCAGGTAAGGTTGTTCTACAAAGTATTGACTGTTTCTGCAAAACAAGATTAAAACTATGGTATTTTCCCTTTACGCTCCACTTTGTGTTGGTCCAGCAGCTTACAGCCTCCCCAATAAAGTACATTGGAGTTTCTGGTTGTAACTGGAATTGAAAAGTTTGAAATTATTCACTGAATTGTTCTCAGAAAATACTAAATATTTGATGTGATTTTGGTCAGTGGATTTAATTAAAGTTGAACGTTTCACCAAACTTCTTCCAACAGTAATAATTGAACACACACTGACCACCACTGAGTTTTATTTCTGAAACAGTGATGAGCCTCGTACACTTCGAGCTCTCCAAACGCGGACTCTAGCGCCCTCTTGTGTCCTAATGCTGCCAATGTAAAAAGAAAAAATGAATGTAGGCCTTTAGTCCACTGCAAAGGGCCGAAATGGTCAGATCGAGCCTCACGGAGGTTACAAAATATTCTGATGAGCAATTTAAGGAAATGAGTTTGATATGTGAGAAAGAAAAGGTTAAAACTGGGGGAAATAAAGGCCTAATCACTTAAGATACTTTTTGTCCTCTATAAGCTAGAATGAAAGATAAAAAACAATTAGTGATTTTTTGTAAAATTAGACTTTTCCGCGTTTTTTTTTAAACAAAAGTCCTTATATAAATAGTATATGACAACACTAAGTTATGATAAGATTTATATAAAATACGTAAACATTTTCAGAGATCGGCCTATAATGTAATAATGAGGCATTTTATTTAAATATTTAGTGTTTACTTCCAGTATAATTGATTCATTATGATTATAACAATTACAATGAATCATATATACAACAATGATGTATTATGCAATTTTTATTATCTATAATAAAATAAATAGATCTATTTCCCTTATATTTTATTTCGCCTATTTCATGACTAATAGCCCATTAAAGCAATGCATTCCAAGTTAACAGTCTTTTCCATGTAGCCTAACCAATATTAGACATTGTCCGCCTGGTCGCGTCTAAGGATTATTAATCCGCAGAGTTATCAGAGTGTGTAAATAAAGTTAGACCCTATAAAGCTGCGGAAGGATCTCTTAGCGGGCCGTTCTGATGAGAGCTTATGATGAATCAAATCTTTTAATGAATATCTGCAGAGACCAAAACGCGGGGAAGAGAAAAAAAAAAAAAGTACGAAGAGGGGGGGGTGCAAGGGGACAATGAAGGCCGGCTGTGTAATTAGATTAAGCGACGCGAGGGGAGGCAACTTTCTAATGGGCTCGGAGGCGCCGCCATGAAGGCAGCCAGACCCTTTCAGACCATTAACACGGAGCGAAGAGGAGGGAGGGGCCCGGGAGGGGCCCGTAACACATCTAATCTGACATGACACCCCTCCTCTATCAGCCTGCCTGTTAACCAGCACGCCAGGAGCGCTCCGGATCTCTAACTGCTAAAACTTGAGCCGTCGCTGAGTTTCTGACAACATGTTATTAACATAACTGCTCAATTATAGGCCTCATTTCTACTACTGAGCTACCGGGATCAGTATTACTCCTCACTCCCGACAAACTCTGAAGGGGGAAAAAAAAACACATCTGAGGCGAAGTGAATCATTTGAAGAGAGGGGTCAGGTCTTTGCAAAATGAGGCTAAAAAATAAACAATTTTAAAAAAGTGCATTTGAAGAATGATCCTCGGGAATGGAGGAGGGGGAAACAAGTTAGGAATGAGAAGAAAGTGAACGTTTTAAAGGGAAAGAAAGAGCGAGTTTATTGGAGCTCAGTTTTCAGTGAAGGAGACCCTGAGGGGAGTTTCAGCACTTCAGATTTATGAACTGCTGCATGTCCTCAAGCAGCCGTGCGGGACTTTTTTACAGGAAGCGAGAAGGGGGGAAAAAAAACAGGGATCCGCTTTGAAAAGCCTTACAGGAATCTGGCTTGTGTTGGAAGAAAATCAGCATGTTTAAAAAAATTAAATAAAAACTCCTAAAAGTCCAGGAAATCTACCAAAAAAAAAAGTGGAAACTGGAGGCTCTCAGTAACATTTATAGCTCTTTATAAATCACCAATTACTTTATTACGACTGCACAGTCGTAATAACACACACACACACACACATATATATATGCCATTTGATGAAGGAAATTTGTTATCTTAAGTCATTTACATAGAAATAAAAAAAGATAACCTGTGCAAAACGATTTACCATCTTTTTCATTCTGTTTTGAAGCAATAAACCAACTGGTCTGTTTTATTTATGCTTTTATTTTGGTGTACTTTTTTTATTCACTTCCAGAAATCTTTTGCTCCATAAATAACATATAGGTAAGATTTCACTACATTTCCGTTCTTCTTCCACTCACCGCAAGAGGGCACTAATGCACTAAAACATTTTAAACTCGGACATTTTTAGAGCTTATTTTATCCGATTTTCTATGGCGACTCGGCGGATCATCCGGACGCGTGATGAAGGTCTTATTGCACTGGATTCATTTTTGTGCTTTTGTGTGTAAATATAAGAAAATAAAGGACATTGATTGTATTAACATGCATAATAAAAATCAATTGACGTTATTGGTTAATTTCTTCCTTCCACTATCCAAGTAGTTGGTTTTACCTTGTATTCAGTTCATGCAACATTGGTTTTCTGTTGCCTCGGCCTTTCACAGCTAGACAATGAAATTCAATAAAACAAAGCAAAACACCGACAACTTGAACTGATGCTCCTTTTATTTCAGCAGACTGAAAAAACAAAAAAAAAAGGAACTTTGTAATTCAAGCCGGAGTCCAGCTTGTTGAGGCGTCGCCTGGTTTGGGAACCTCAGGGTCTTGTCTTTGCTTTCTGCATATGATGCGGTTCTGTTTCCGTCTTCAATACAAGACCTTCAGCTCTCACAGCAAAGGTTCATAGGTGTGTGTGAAGCAGCCAGGATGACGGTCATCTCATCAACGTCTGAGTCTCAGCAAGAGTCCAAGCAGAGGTTGTCAAATGTCTTGGACACATCGGATCTTCATCCGAGGACATTACTGTCTGCCATGGTAAAGAAGAAGAGGAGTTAAACAGTAAAGGTTCTGATTTTCTGACCCACTGACATTCAAACTTACTTTGCAGGATAGCAGGACTGCATTAGGGAAAGATAAGCTCTTCTGTTTACCACTCGGAGTAAGTTTCAAATGCAGAAAGGAAGAACAAAATATGGACACATTAACGAAAGGATGAATGATGATGGACAGATGAATAAATTAAGAAATCATGAATGGAAACAATCTGTAGACAATTTGACTAGGAGTAAAATCAAAGTATATATTTTCCCCCTGTTCTTCATTTTTCCTTTTCTAATTAAACCAGTTCTGGAAAATGTATAGATCAAATCCCATATTTTTACAGACAGAGTCAAATTTTGTACTTTCAACCTTTATCACTTTCGATTTCATATCAATGTGGTCTAAGATCTCCATTCACAACACAAGGTGGCAGTAGATGCTGTGATTCTGGAGGACAGAAGTTGGATCGAGTTCAAACTGAAATCAGCAAACAAATAAAAAAAAAAGAAAAACTGATTAAATACATCTATTTGGACACATTAAGTTTAATAGTGAACTTTTCCTCTCTTTTACATCTCCTTTTAGAGTCACTGGCATCATTAAACACTCAGCCTGTAATGGATACCAAGAGAGAGGTTACCTGAGCATTAACAGTTAAGAAAAAACTGAAAGTGAAGGAAAAACTGTAAATCAGAAGAAACAGGCAAGAGGGCTGTAAGTATTTTTAAAACACACAAGAGGTAACACTTTCCTTTACGCAGACTAAAATCTGTTGGTGGCCTGGTGCAGATCCATTCCTTTCAGTTGTTCTTGAAAACAGGAAAGGCAATAAAACATGGCATTTAGGCAAAGGCAAAAGAAAATGGATGCTCACCTAAACTTGCAAAGATCTACAGCCAGATAAGTAATTAAAACATTTAAAACAATTAAACAGTTACTAACTTAGGCAGAGGAAACAAGATTATCATTGCATGAAAACCAATTATTTGTGAGGTAAGAAAAATAAAAAATTCTTTTGTCCAAACATTACACATGTCCATTGTTTTGGTCTGTCCAGGTTTGAAACTTACATTATTCTTAATTTAGCCAGCAAATATTAGTAGTAGGTTTGCTTTAAAGAAAGTATAAATATGTGGAAAAGCAGCTCAAGTTCACTGTTAAGAAGGATCTGCGATGCCCTGCTTCTCTTCCAAAGAAACTGAAAACATTGATATCATAAAATTTGACATACCAAGATATTTTTAGAAACAACAATAAGATATGACCAAATAAACACGGATATAAACTCTACCTTTTCTCAGTCGACAAATCAAGATCCTGAAGAAAATCAGCCAGTTGATCTGAACTGAAGAGGGCAAAAGAGAAAACACGATAATCTGGAGACGGTCAAAGATCCCTCTGTCGGTTCGCTCCAATCCTGTAAAAAGTTACAGAAAACTCAATGTGGTCATAATAGCAAAAAAGAATATGTAACAATGTTGAAATAAGAGAAGAACTCTGCTTTTACAAATCTGTACAGACGCCAACATTAAAAGAAAAAAAAAAACTCAGGACGTAACAAAAATTAACCTGATAACATGCAAAATTATCTCTGCTGTCAGCTGCTTCTCAATAGCTTGAGACGCCGGTGATTAAAGAAGGCCAGGCTCTTCTTCCACACAGTCTTTTATTTGTAAATAATAAAAATGAACTCTTGAATATAAAACATACACATCAGTAGAGCCACATCTGTTATACAAACAAGAACTGTTGCAGTGAATACTTTGTCTTTCATCAAGAATCGTGGATTGGGAACCATGGGCTGTAAACAATCAGTATTCCTGAAGTAATACTGACAAAGGAAAGGGCAGTCGGCCACACCGCCAAGGATGAACGAAAACATCTGCAAAATATGTCTGCAAAACTAGATTTCTCATCGGTTCAGAAGTCCATTCCAGACCATAGTCAGAAAACAGGGAAGGGGTTGATTTAAGATAATTGGGTCTGCTTCTTTTTTTTATTTTTCCTGCAAACGGATCCAGAATAAAGGCCTATTACCGCCCCCTTGTGGCTCAGCACCGCACAGCGGCTCAAGCACCAGAAGTAAATTCCTCTCAACAAGACCAGGGAATGTTTGTGTGTCTGCGATGTTTGTTTTGTCCGGATCCTTAGTTCAAGCCGCTTGTTCTGATTAGTATGTACAAGCTGTGTGTGCGTGCGTGTGTGGGCTGAGGAAGTGTGCAGTCAGATACACTCTTTTATATTCATATAGCTATATCTTTATAATTTCTGTCAAACTCATAATGATACTTCATATACATTTAGCTGTTACACACACATTCTATATCTCTGCCTCTAGCCCCGACTGTCTGAAACTAGTTTAGATGCCTACAGGGGCTCAAGAATGCTCAGTACTACAGAACAGCACTGTTGTTCATTTGGGTTTTAGGAAAAGAAAAAAATAAAAACTCAACAAAGACGATTTTCCCGGAGACTGTCTCGTGTAAATATTTCGACCCAGCGCGGTAGGCGTGGCCTGAGTGTAGCTGATCCCGCCCCCCCCAAATCCTCGCCGCGCTTCTTATTGGTCCGCTCCTGTCGGGGACGGGGATGGCTTGGCTTTTCTCTGTATTCATATTCAGTACGAGCAAACTGTACAAGAACATGCAACAAACAAGCTGGCCTAAAAGTATGTGGAACTAACACACATAGTCTAGTCTTTTTTTTTTTTTTTCCTTTTTTTTTTCTTTTCGGCTTTTGTTTTTCGAGAATTGCTTCGGTTCGGTTTTAGTCTCGTCTTTCAACTTCACAAAAAAAGGTAGAGAACGAAAAGGTAAAAAAAAATAAAAAAAAATACAAAAACAAAAAAAACAAAAAAACAGAACGAACGGAAACGAAAGAAACGCGCATGCAGCTTGGGGCCAGGCCGGGCGGGGCGGGGGGTCTGGGGCGGGGTGGCGTCCCCCGAGTCATGCTGCTCCCTCCACCAGGGGGCGGAGTTGGTGGGCAGGTGGGTAGGGAGGGAGGAGAGTTTGTTGGATGGGTGAAGAAGGCGAGTTCGAGCTGGAGTGACCGTTTTGTTCGGCACCGCTCGCAAAACCAAACGTACAAATATACAGAGGGAGTCTGCACCTAGTGGTACCAATCTGAACTGCAGGTGAAACCCAAGCAGGAATGATGGCTGGAAATGAAAAGGTGATAAATTATTGAGCCAATGTTTTCTCTTATAGACAGAAAACTTTCTATGATTCTGTCTGAACGAATGAGTCAAGCTTTTCTTCTTGTGCTTCTTTTCATTTTTAACAACATGCGAATGTGCTGCCTATCCCAAACGATTACCACTCTGTGTCAAACTGCTGCCCTTAAAGTTAACGTCTGCAGAGTCAACAAGCAACCTCTGCAAACAGTTGCATGAAACTCCAACAGTTTGCTTCTCTTAAGATGGAAGATAAGGCAGTGCTCTGATTGGCTGTGGAGCACCACCTTGACAGGGCGCTCCTTCACAGACTGCACTTGAAATCAGGGAGAAACAAAAGAAAAGATGAGGTTGGACAGAAAGCTCCACAGCTGCAGCTTAGAGAAGAAAACAAAGAAGGCAAAGACGCTGAAAACAAAAGATGGAAGAAGGAAGAAGAGGGAAGGTGTGAGACGTGATTGTCAGACTCCAGCTAAGCATTTGATTGGCTAGTTCTGTCTCTCCCTCTCTCATTTCTTTCTCTTGTTCCCTGGCTCTCCGTCTGGTTTCTCGTTGATTCCCCCGAGGGCGTCTCCTCGGTGGCGTACCCGGGCTGCGTCTGCGCCCTCTGCTCAGGTGTGGTCCAGCAGCTGTGGTCCATTCTCTGATCGTGTCAGGGCTGTTTTGGGGTGAGCGTTCGCCACTTGGTCACTAGGACCGAACGCCGGGCGGTGGTCCTGAGTCCAGCGACGTCTGAGACGCCAGCCGCGTGAGCGGAGCTAATGTAGGGTCCACCAGTGAGGAAGGTGGAAACAGTTTGTACCAGCCAATCACCGTGCTTGAGAGGTCCAGCTCCTCCAGCAGGATCTGTGCTACACCCATGAAACATTTGTGGTCCAATCGTCCATAGTCGCCCCACACTATCACCTAAACAGAGAGGAGCAAAGTCAGAAAAAGCTGAACACACACACACATTAAAACACACAGATTGAAAGAATCAGCCTATTGTAGGTTAACACCAGAGACCAGAATGTTGCTAGTAGCTGTGTTTCCATTACAAGTTTCCACAAAACTTTGTCAAGATTCCACTAATGCCGAAAAAACACAATTTTCTAATTGCGGTGTTTTCATTTAATAAGGAACGCAATTAAAATCACACGTAAATAAGTTTGTTCATGTGATAAGTCATTAAAAGACATACTGTGCTATCATCTTCCTACCACTTCCTGTTGTCTTCCTCATCTTTTCTACCAGTAATAATTGTTGGTCACATGACTTGTATGATGTGAAAAAGTATTTCTGTTGCAGTTTTGCAAAATACTGCCAGAAAAAACCCACCTCATTCCAGTGCAACAAGTTTTTACAGAAAAATTAGATTATTTTTCTTTTAAATGGTCGAGTTTCCATTAAGCAAATTTATTCTTGATTTATTCTATTTAAAGGTCAATGGAAACGCAGCTAGTCTAAAGCTAATAAATCACCAACTTATAAGAATATTTCACCACACAATAAACATACAGTTTTTATTGAAACTTTATGAGAGAGAGCAACACCAAGTGTAAAATGTTTGAGGGCTGTGAATCCTTTTGTAAAGCAGTAAAAGTGCAAAATGTATCACTGACATTAAATTATAAAAAAAATTTATTTTTAAGGTAAAGAATCAGTCAGATTGAAGAAAAATGAAGGCAGCTTTGGAGATTCTTGAAGTAAATCTACGACAACGTCCACGTCAACATGTTGAACATGTCGCCCGTTACCTGAAGCACTTTGCCCTGAGGACTTTCTTCAAAGAGCAAGTGCTGCTGGTAGAGCGGCTCCAGGGTCTTGCGTGCAATCTTGGTTTTCTTTTTGGCTTTACATGTTCCGCTTTCCAGCAGGTAGACCTTGACATAAGGAGCTAGGCAGAATGAAACAAGAAAAGAGAAGTCAGGAGGGAGAAAAGATGAGCAGAGGTAAGCTGCATTAGACTGAATTTAGAGTTATTGTTACCTGGGAGGGATTTGGAACCTGGTTTAGAGGTAAGGCCTCGTGCCCTGATCACCTCGACCTCCAGCTGACCTTTCTTATCCATCAACCCGATCTGAACATCACCTGTTGAGGAGTGGCAGACACAGACAAACGCTTCCAAAAACTGTTTATGAAGTTATGTCACTAAGACTCTCTTGGCGACCCTCTTGCTGCAGTCGGACCCGTGACTCACCCATTGCAGGCGTCGCCAGTGTTTGACGGCCAACCAGCTGACCGGGACCCAAACCGTCCAGGAAGTCGCTGAACTGGCTGTCGGCTCCCAATCGCATCCCTGAGAAGATCAAACTGAAACATGCAAACAGGATTTATCCACCAGGTCCAACTGTCAAACACGACATTTTAATGATTCAAATTCAAAGTTTACTACAAATCTATGGGAGATTTATACAGCAGTCAGGATTTAAACATGGAACCTGAGAAGAAGCAAAGAAGAAAGGACACAAGGATAAAAAGGAGGTAGGACAACAGGAAAGAAGGGAATGAAACAAGGAAAGAAAAAAGGAAGAATGAATAAAGGAAATGAGGATAGAGGGACGGTCAGAGAAGAGAGAAAAGACAAGAAAGGAAAAATACAAAAAATAAAGACATAAGAACGCATGAGAGGATTAAAGAGAACAACAACAATGGATGCAAGGAAAGATGACATGAAGAGAAAAGGATAGAAAAATAAAGGAGGGAGGGAACTGACAAGAAAAAAACAAGTAAAGAAACACAAGTAAGGGAGAAATGAAAGAAAAGGAATGTAGGAAGAAAGGAAGGAAGGAAGTAAATAAGGAAAAAAGGAAGGAAAAGAGAAGGAAAGAAAGAACAAAGAAAGGAAGGAAATACGGAAGGCAATATGAGGAAAAGAGGAACAGAAGGAAGAAAGGAAGTATCAACAAAAGGAAGCTACAGAATCTAGAAAAGGGGAGGTTTTTAAAGTCCAGAACAAAAGAATTTTTCTGATTAATAATTTCTTCTCCAGACTAATACTGAAGTCAAATTTATTTATTTTTTCCAGGTTGTGTCAGAAAAGCCAGAAAAAGTTCAGAAATTTATATCAGAATTTTCAAAAACTGAAATAAAATGTCAAACTTTTCCAGATTGTGAAAACGCTGTGAGAAGGAAGACAAGAGCCTCACTTCACACCTGCCAGTTGTGGACACTAAACTATGTCCACAAACTGGCGTAGAAACGTAGAAAATATTGCTACTTTGTGTGTGTGTGTGCGTGTGCATGTGTGTGGGTGTGTGTGTGTGTGTGTACGTACTTCCCCTCAGAGCTGTAGCTGTTCATGCTGCCATCAGTGGACTCCCTGCTGGCCTGGCGGTTCATGGCTGATCCTCCTCGGGGAAACTCCACCGCCATCCCCGTCTCCACGCTCCTCTGGATGGAGCTGCTGCCTGCCTTGCTGACCTTCTTCCCCGTCGGCGCCTCTGTGGCAAACACAGAGCGGAGCTATTAATCCAGGAGCATCTTTACACCGAGACTCGCATCAGTTATCAGGCCTCTGGCCACATCCGGCCAACACCAAACCAAACCAAACCAAACCTGTGTTTCCACCCAGCAGAAACCCAACAGTGGTTTAGGCATTAACGACTCCAACAGAGTCTTTTTCTTATGACTTTATTGCAGAAATGCATTTGAAAAAGCCTGATAACTTGAGGCTGAGCTTATCTTCAGGCAGACCAGCCCATGCAAAAAGATTTCCCCTGGTGACCTCACCAACATCTCAACAAATATCAAAAAATAAAATTATCAACACAGAAAAAGTCTTTGAATCATTTCCTTCTTCCCTTTTATTAATTTTATTGATGAGGTCACTGAATGGAGATTAAAAAAAAAACTAAAACAGGGGCTCAGTCATTCCAGATGATTGCTTTGCAGGAATAAATAAATAAAGGGGTGGAAAAAATAAAAACTGTTGGGAAAAAAAAAGTTCATTTAAAAAAAGCTGCTTTCAAGACTCTCGGATTTAGTTGGTATTTCAATCTAAAAAGATTAGATTGAGTTGACTCAGGTTTAACTCTTGTACAGAACATCGCAAAGGTATTTACACCCTGTGACCTTTGTCATATTTTTTCATTAAAACCACAAACATTAATGTATGCTATTGGGTTTTTATGTGGTAGACAAAAACAAAGTGAAAGAAAAATGATGGATCCATCCATTTCTATACCAACTTATTTAAATTGCGTCAATGAGAGAGAGGTGGGATACACCCTGGACACAAGTTTTTAAAAAGCAAATCCTTGCAAAATTTTAAATTCCACTTTACATTTATATATTATTTGCATTTTGTCTGCCACATAAAATCTCAAACTGAAATGTAGTCATGACAATAGATGAGAAAGATCAACGAGTGTGAATACTTTTAAAAGACGCTGGAGAACAGAACGGAGATGCGAGAGGAGGGTGGGGTAAGGGAGCGTGCCAGAGACAGAGACCAGGAAGTTCTTTCTAACTGCATATCAGCTTCTGCAAGTGCTCAATGTTTCCATGACTATCTTTGTTTACACCAGGTTAATAACACTAAGTCAATAACTTATAACACCCACACTGAAAAAACACAAAATCTTAGTTATTTGGGTCTAGTTTCTAGTGCAAACATCTTAATAAACTTGGCATAAGACAAAACTAACTTAAAAGTAACTCTTTAACCAGAGGCTTGTTTTAGGTCAATAATTCCTTAATATTGGTGAAGAAGTTCTTGCACTAATTGCCAGATTACTTCACTCATAAGACATTTTGCCCTTGTATATTGTGCTAAAAAGTTACTTGTAAACTAGTTTTGTCTTATTTCAAGTGTACTAAGATATTTGCACTAGAAACTACACCAAAGCTACTTGGTAAGATTTTGTGTTTTTGTAGTGCATTACCAGGAAGTCTCAGAAAAACTACTTTTATTTCAATTTCTAAATGTCCATTGCATGCACCACGGTAGCATGCTGTATTTATGATGATCTTATAAACTCCAAGTTCCCATAAACATCATCCCACCTCAGCTACTACTTCTACTCAACTATTTCTAAACTTCCTGTGGTTGGACTTCCTTCCTTTTGCTTTACCTTTCTGTCTGTCCGCCGCCTTACCCGCTGCCTCTGAAATAACACAGAACAACAACAAGAGCAATAAACAACAACACTTCCACAGTTTGCTTTTTTTTAATGCGTCCTCATGATTTGGTGACCATTCTCATCATCCTTTAATTGACAAAAATAATGCTTTAAAGACAGGAGAATAACTTTAAAGTTAGAATTGAATTTTTAAAACCTTCTCTTAACCTGGAGCTGTATCATTTTGTGAAGTCTGATTGGTTGCTTGGAAATCAATTATGTCCATTTGTATAAAACTAGATTGCTTCTCTGGAGCTAGCTACTCATTATAGGCATTAATGTCATATTAATTTTTAGTTTTTAGTGATTTATTGTAGAGCTAAAGAATTGGTAGTGCAAGTTTCAATTTATTTTAGATTTAGATCAAAATTATACATACAGACTCAAATATACGTCTACCATCCTTCTATGTTTTATGTTCCTTTAAAAGTTGTCCTTCAAACACATTCTTAACCTAATAACTTCTACTTACTACAGTTGTTTGCATTGATCATCTTTTAATCTACATTTGTTTAAAAATGGCCTCAAAAAAACTTCCTTAGCTTGTACAAATCAACGATTGTCCTTACATCTGTACCAAGTTCTTCAAACGTTCACATTGTCCTGCAGCTGCACTCAATCCTGATCACTAAACAGAAGTTCATAATCCTTGGCAAGTCAAATTAAAACAAGGAGATGAAAACTGGAGAACCATCATTTCCATCTCCTGATTTGTTTTTCGCCTCACCTGTCGGGCTGAGCTGTGAAGTACTCCGGCTCCGTCTCGACGGCAGAATGGCAACGACCCGTTGGCTCAGACTGGAGCGCCGTTTCTTGATCCCGCTGCCCAGACTCCCGAGGGCCGTATCCGACTGGCTGCCGTCGGCGTGCTCCATGCCGTAGATCTCACCGCTCACGCTGGTGCTCTTCAGCATGTGGCGGCCCGACGCACGAATAGCTCGACTGGTGGGCGACATTTCAAAAACAGTCAGGGTTCGTACACCTTGACCAACTAAATTCAACTTTGGAAATAAAAGCAATACAAATGAACTGAAAATGAGAGTTTCAATTCACTATTATATCATATCATTTATTACTCTTATTGATAATATCTTGTGATGGTAATTTACATTCTGCAGCAGGGAGAAAGTAAATAAAATCTAGCAAAATATTATGTTTCGAAATGTCTCTCTAACACACAACCTATACCATCTGATTGGTCTGAGAACAAAACACTAATTAAAAAAATCCCCCAATTTTGATAATATTGTTTAACATGAAACATAAGCCAACATTTATTTCAGTTACACAGATTGATAAGCTATTGAGCCACAAGGAATAATGAATATTCATTACAGTAAAACAATCAAAACAAATCGTGTTAAGGTAAAGTACCTTGCTGCTCAAATTAAAAGCTTAAACAAATATACAAAGAATGTTACAAAAAACACTCCAGAAAATGTTTAAGTTTTCTGACTTTTAGCAAATAGAAATAATTGTGGCAATTGCATCAGACCTAAAACAAGAAAAGTTTAGTCTGAATTAACTTCAGACAGCGAGAAAAAAAATTGTCTTTTCATTGGGTGCATGAAAATATTTGGCTTGAACTGTAAATAAAACTTTCCAAATTCAGGTTTTAATCAAATATTACACTGTACTTTATTACAAATTGTACAGTTTGAGTAGGAAGCACTAATAAGGATACAGAAATCAATCACTTTATAAACTGTGAAAACACCTGATTGAAATGAAAGGATTAAAGTCAAGTCAAACTTTATTTATATAGCACATTTACAACAGCCTCAGCTGACCAGAGTGCTTCACAACAAACACAAAAAAATGATTAAAAATTAAAATTACCAAAACATAATAATACTTAATTTCAGCTGCAGCAATTTTCTTCCCCCCTCTGAATTTTCTCTTTAATTGGCGTTGAATAGATGAGAATAAATGTGTTTTCAGTCTGGACTTAAACTGACTGAGAAAGCTTAAATAGGAGACTGTTCCTCAGTCTGGGTGGATTTCAAGCACCTGTTCAAACCCTGGTTAGTGCTTTATTGATGGCCAGGTATGTCGGTGTGTGTATGCGTACCTGAAACGTCCCCGGGGTCTCTCTGACTGGATGGACATGTAGCTGGTGCTACTGATGCGAGAGGCACTGCTGGTTCGAGAGATGGCTGACACGTCACTGACATCACTGTCTGAGGACTTATGGGATACATTTTCACTGCTCCTCCTCTGGTCCTTGTAGAGCTGCGGGATGAACAAGTTAGAGGAGACAAATAAATATTCCAAACTTCAGATACAAGGGGAAAAGTGATGTTATGTTGTGGCAATTCTGATCTGACAAGCTGACTGACATAAAGGCAGGATTTAGTTTTTTTAAAAAGGCTCTTTTAGTTTGATACAAGAACTTAAATTAGGATAGAAACCCTTCCTCTAAACTCCGTAGAGACCAACTATGCTAAAGCCAAACCTTGAATCAGATGACAATATTAGATATTATTTAGTGGCAGGGGTGTTCAAAGTGCGATCCTGGGGCCATTTGCAAAATGATTTTGAGAAGCAATCAACCCCAATTCAGGAAGGGAATGAATTTGTTTGTTTTTTTTCCAACTCAGGTGTTTACTGCACAAAAACGTAAAAAATATTTACAAGGTGCAGTTTTCACTGGTCTTTCAAAAAGAGAATTTCCAAACTAACAAAGAATTCATCTTTTATGAACTGTAATTTTCATTTTTTTTACTTCAAATTTTCTTTGGCAGTAAACAGGATTATATTTCTTAAGCTTGGCTTAAAAAGCAAGAGATAGCTAATAGTTGTGACAAAAAGTTTGGACACATCAAATTTAAGGCAAAATATAAGGCAGGTTATCAACATAAACTAACATAATTTAAAGTAGCCACCAGGCCTGCCACATTCAGAGGTACCACTGCATGAACATTTAACCTACAGCCAATTTTCACTTTGAAAATAACAGCCATTTTTAATACAGCAGCCATGAAAGTGATTTATTCTATGCACATAGAATACATCTATGGAGATGCTACTTCCATTTACACTTGCGCTATTTTACACTGAGCCTCAGGCCAAACAGAATTCTGGCAGCAGTGGCACCCCATAGAATATACAGGGAATGACAGAAGTCAGATCTCTGTATCTCAATTTGCAATTAAAATGAACGAGTCTACTGACAGTGGCTTAGATTGTGCTTCAAAATGTAAGAAAATCTAAGCTGGGCTGCAAACAGAAGCATTTTACACAAACCAGCACATCCCCATCGACTCCTTTGCCATATAGCTACCATTTAGGATCTCAGGATGCTCGCTGTGTGGAATACGAGAATATCTTAACACCTACAGTGAAGCGCAACAAAATAGAAACTACTGACCTCTCGTTTGTTCTTGAGGGCTCGGTCCAGGTCCTGTTGGCTGGAGGTGGTGGCAGCTGGAACCCGGTTAGAATGAACCCTCATCTGGAGCTGACGAACACGCTCCTCTGCTACCAGGGCTGCATGGGCAGAAAACACAAAAATGTACTTCTATTGAACTATGCAGTTCAACGTTATCGTTTTCTTTCACTTCTTAGCCTTTTAAAAACATTATAAAATTATGATAAAACTTACATTTTAGGAAGAAATGTAGTGTTTAAATGGAAGAATTGAGATAAAACTAAATATGAGTGAAATCTGTGTTTCTGCAGTACTCTGTGCCTTTCTTTCTTCTTTATACACATTTAGTCACCCTGTTCAAATGTTGCAGCAGTTCAGAAGTTCAAGCAAACAAAAAGAAGGCTTGTCAGAACTGAACAAACACCATTTACCTCAGAGTTTATGTTACACATTTAGAGCAACAAGCATTTTGGATTGCTTGCTTTGATATTGAAAAATTATGCATTACAGGTCACAATCATAGATGTTTTGAAATGTTCAGCAGCTCTGTACTGCTTAGGTCTATGCGGACTAGTATTTTTTCTGAACCTGTCTTGCTTTAATGTTATTCAGTGAAATGTCTTTGAAATGCTACCATTAAACATATGAGTCACCTAAAGAAAAATAGAGCACAAATGCACAGCAAAGAAGCTGCAAGATTTGTCTTGTTTAAAACTCTTAGCATTTTTTATGGAGGGATGACATTGACACTGCAGGTGTATTGATAATCCTTGAACTTTTCCAAACTTTTCCACCTTTTTGGAAAGTATTTAAGGCATAGCATTCCAAATGAGTGAATATTTGCAAGAAAGAAAAAAAAAACTTTTTTGATCATCATAATCTCATCAAAAACAAACCTGGAGTGTTGCTTTTATACATGTTTGGTGAACTTAAAAGTTTATCACAAGCCATGTTGGGGTGCAGCAAACATGTGGAAGAAGGTGCTTGGATCAGATGAGCCCAAAATGAAGCTTTTTACCGGACAGAAAACTAAAACTGAGCAAACTACACCAATGGTTTTCTTGGTCAAACTTAGAGATATTGCAGCGCGTCTTTTCTTGTACCTTGATCTACAGAGCTGCTCTGGGGTGGAAGCTGTGGGAGCTGCCTCACTCTCCGTGCCGCCGAGGCCGCCGAGGAAAGAGATGCACCACTGTGCAAATGGCCCCTAACATAAAGCCACACGAGAGCCACAGCAGACAAGGAGACAAAGGAAGAGTAGAAGAATGAATACGGGCTACGATGATAAAAAGGAGGGAAAATTGTGGAAAAGTTATGCAGTCTGGGCAGAGGAGTAGCAGAACAAGTCAATCAGCAGAAAACTAGGTAAAAATCCCAACAAAGCAACTGCAGGTAATAGATTAAAAAAAAAAAGAACGAGAAAAACACACTTTTATCAACACCATCATCTTCACAATGGAAAAGGTGAAGCTTGTTCACAAGTTGGGGGGAGAAAAAACACCAAAACATTTACAAAACCAGACACACAAACAAGAATGTCCACAAAAAGACAGAAAAACAATAGCAGCAACATCCAGCTCCTCGTTGGGAAATTTCAGACCAGCACTCTTTCAGATAACACCGTCTCCGCTCACAGCAGGCCAACCGGGCCTCAAGAACCTCGCAGCGTGGCGGCGGCCAGCACTGTGGCTCAAACTCTACGGTCAATCAGTAGTGCACAATCACACAAATGCCATACAAACCCTGCAATCTTTAAGCAGCAGCATGCAAAACAAGAATGGAACGGAGAAAAAGAAGAAGAAAAAATAATAATGCTTAAAAATGTTGAATGAGATCGTATGTAAACTTTTGCAGTGAGGTTTAACAATAGCCACACAGTGACATACACAGTACTCAAGAGAGTTTACATTAAAAAGTCTCCTAAAATTACACTTTGTACTCAATCCGTGAGCTTTTATAGGAATGCTTTGAATTAGCAATAAAAAGTAAAAACATAAGTTTTGTTGAAATGACAAAAATAGGTGAATAGAAGATGAAATTTTAAACCAGGCTCTTACATGCAACATTTGACAACACCACAATTTTCTCAACTTAAATATTCTGACTGAATAGACAATCTTTGTGCATTTTTTTTTTCCCAATTTAAGATCAGTCTTGTACTTCGTGCTTTTTACAGAAAGTTCAAAAACCTTGGCTGCTTTTTCTCCAAATTTCCGTCTGGTGTCTGTTGTCAGAAAAACATTTTAATTTTCACCTGCAACTGATTCAGGAATGAAAAAATAAATCATTGTTGCATTTCCACATAACACACAAAAAGGATACAAATCTCAAATAGTTTCAAAGAGTATTCTCGAACAGAAGGTAATGCCTTGCTGCTGAAATGTGTCATGCACATAAACTTGATTGATTGAATACGTGACACAAAAATGTTTTAGATTTCAATATACTATAGCATGTTGTATTTTACTTGAATTGCCCATAAATAACAAAGACAGCAGAGGTCTAGAGGAAAACTTAGACTGGGCCAACCTTCAGCTTCATATTTGCCTCTAAAACTCTCTTGTATGACGCTGTGCATTACAACTTGACATCTCTACTTAGGTCTCATCTACAAAGACCCTTATTGCAGAAGTTATCTGGTTCATTCTGATGCAACTTTTCCAACCTAAACTGTGATGCCATATTGTCTTTAAAGAAAAAGGTTTTTCTCCATCAGTTCTTCCAAACAAGTCAAAAGTTAATTTGAAGCTTTTACTTTTTTCTCTGCACTACACGGTCTAATCCTGACGTAAATATGCTGGGATGTCCACTTGGCAGCTTTCTTAGATATTTTTCCACTTTTTTATTGATCCTTTGGGATCAACAAAGTATCTTTGAATTTGAATAATCTTGGAAACAGCTTCTGAAATGCTACAAGCAGAAGTGATTCTAAGGAAATTTAAGGATTTCCTTAGAAAACTTTTTAGCCAATAATGAATTGAACTTCACTGTCTAACATGTAGGATCAAAGTGAAATGTATGTAAGTGACTTTATATACAGTATGTTGCATTTCCTTTTCTTTGTATCTGAACTTATACAGGTCACCACTTCCACTCAGAAAAGACAGAAACTGTCCCAGCAACCTTCAGAAGTTGCTTGTTTCAAACTGGTGGTGCTGTTGGAGGGGTGAGCTCGTCCTGTCTCTGAGCATTTCTGACATGTGCTGAGTCCACAGTACATGTCTTACCTGCCGCTGTCAGACCGCTTCCTGCCAAGAGTCTGACATTCAGGGGCTTCCAGGGTCCGAGGCTGCCTGGGGAATGGCCGACGAGCAAAGGAAACAACACAAAAAAGAATAAAAACATGAATGGATGGATGTGTGGATGGGAGAAAGATTTAAAGATCTGTCCAGCCTGGAGCAGAGACATGTTGTGATGGATTGTGTGTTGGAAGGAATAAAGTTGTCACATAATCATGTTTCATCTGAGTTCATGTGTATATGTGCATGCTCATCGGTGTGAGTACCTCTTCTTTGCACTGAGCTGAATTAAAGTCTCTTGAGAGGGAAGGAGCATCCATATTCTCCATTCATGGACATGAAGACGACAAGGATGATGTATGTGGCACCACACACAAAAACACAACCACACTTATAATATGAATTATGGATGTCACATCATCTCTGAGCACAAAGGCTTGGAAAAAAACTAAACAAAAAGAAACCAAAAAAATACAAAACAAAAAAAAACAGCAACATTCTCAATGATTGAGAGGAGCAGACGAGAACATAGAAGCTGCAAAATCCCAGAACTGAAAAAGTGGACTGTGGGAAGCAAACGCAGCGGGAAAGCGCACACCACAACCAGCTCCAACGACGCCAAGATAAAAGCGGCACGGAAAGTCGTGAAGCAAAGAGAGAAAGTCAAAAGAAAACTAAAAACAACAATAATCACAACCAAAGGTTTCTGCTGCTTCTACTCATCCAACTACAAACTGAAGAACAACACCGGCACATTAATCTGCACAAACATCCCTTCACAAATTATGAGAAGCACTTTCTGACTAAAAGAAAAATTAGCGCTCATCTGTGCCTAGAAAGGCACAATGAGTTCGGCATAATGTTGCAAGTTCATACAGACTGCGCTGAGTTCGGCTATCACCTCACAGTCTACAGGAGTTCAAAAGTATAAAGGGTAGCTTGCAAATTTATCTTGTATCTGTCTTCTTCATCAATGGAAGAAGATACAAATTAGATCTGGAGCTTACTTATCAATTTTCAGAATGAATTGTGTCAAGTTATTGTGGACTAAATGTTGTGGCATCATCTCTCTTTTCATCAGAGTGACTGTTGGATGGTTCAGGAACTGCCTGACAACACAACCCTCCACTCGTGATCCCATCACTTTTGCCCACCATTATCTAAATGTGCCAATTCAATTGTGTAAAATATCACATCCAAATCAGATCATTCATTCTAGGTGATTAACATTTTTTTCCGTTTAAGATAATGAACTGATGTGGACAGAAAAAACATTAAATTATCTTTCCAAAAGAATATTTACCCCAAAGACTGAATGTGCAGCTGATTAATTGCTGCTACATTGTACTCTATGTATGGGATACAAGATAAAGTCACTCTCTACACGTTTATCAGAAAAGACAAATTCAGAAAAACGTCTGGAAAGGTTTACTACAAGCTATTCACAGAGATATCAGCTCTTAGCAAGAGCATTGGAGCAAACATCATGTAGAGCTTGACATCTGCCTGAACCCACTAAGGCCAACTGAACCAAAGATATCTACGTCAACTTTTAGCAAAAACAAATTGCATTTAAAACATTTAAAAGAAAAAAAAACAAAGTTATAGTTCTGAGAAAAAGAAGGTGAAACCAATATTTTTACCCCTTTGATGAAATTAAACAGAAAACCTTTTTAATCGTTTGGGTCATTCTGGCATCAGATTTTAAGGCACAAGTCAAGCTCCGAAAGAAAGGAGAGGAGCGTCCACAAGAGGCTACCTGTCATCTTCAGGGGAAGCATGTTGGATAAAAATCCTGGGACTCGCTGGACGTCTTCGAGGCAGGGTTTGGGAGAAAGATTTTCTACATATACACATACAAAATATGTCATACAACATCAGAGTGCAAAGCTATTCGATCATCAATTTTAAAAAAAAAAGTATTGATTTGTGACCAACAGGTTTGGGACTCAATGCAACCAGCAGAACAAAGAGGCCTAGTATTCACAGGTTTTTTGGGGGGGTTCATCACCTGAAGGTTTTTAAATACTGTAGAAAATATTTATCAAAACATTCAAGACACTTTAAAAATGAAGACATAAAATGAACATTAAATGTTAGTGCTCCATGGGAAGCATGAAAACAGTGAAGGACAGTGAGCCACAAATCTTTTAATGTTATCTGAAATGCAAGCAATGTGTGACAAAGTGAGATAAAACCAATCCTATATTCTCGACAAAGCATGATAATGTTAGGAAAGTTTATGTTGACATTAGGAGGGAATGAAGCTCAGATAACAGCATGTCAACCAACTCAGAACAAGGCTGAATTGTGAACCTCATTTCTATAAAGTTTTTAAAACAGGTGAAGTGTCATGTAGGTGTAGCTACTTGTTATTTCATATCTATCAACGTAACTAACAGCTCAGAAAACAGTTATGTAGTTTAACAATTTTGAAACCTAACCAAGCCAACCACTGAATTGTATTTCTAAAAGTTACAGCAGTGGGAAAAATAAAGAACACCCATTAATCAAAAGCTTATGCAAATACATTTAGGACCAATACCTTGAAGTGGTCACGTTCTTGATGTCTCTTTCTTCTTTGTGACTTTACTTCAGTATGTTGAGATTAGTCTTATTCTCCTCAAATCTGGTAAAACCTTAGCATAGCATGTCAAACAGGTGGAGCGCTGAACACTGATCAAGTGTAAGTTTGCAACAACTTAATTATTTTGTGTTGTAGATATGCTGTTGTGTTTAGGGATTCTTGTCCTGTTAATGACCGAAGTTTGCCCCAAACTTCGGTCAAGGTACATGGCAGCTTTGCCTCTGTCAGACTGACCCAATGGAGCTGTGGCTATCATAAAGCTTACCACCATTAGCGTGTGAATGTGTGGATGAATGGATGGATGAGAATGTAGTGCTGAACGCTTTAGGGTCCCCTGTACTAGATGCAGAGCTGTACAAGTACAGGCCATTTAGCATTATTCTGAGCATTAAACCATCTACACTTGAAAAGAATTTGCTCGAGTATTTGTTCCTGGGAAAACTGGCAATGGTCTTAAATGTTTCCCCCTCCTGTATAATCCTCTTGATGTGATAAGACATCAAATTATCACATCAAGATTGATGTGCAGCAACAGTTGAATCTCTCGTCATCTTGGCATTGTGATAACACACCTGTGTGCTCCAGACCACCCTATTTTTACAGAGTCGTCACACATGCTGATAATACATTATTCAAGTTAATTTGAAAGGCAGATCAGATGCTTTTTTCCCACTCAAACTATATGGAAGCAACAAGGATATCCAAAGTTTTCCCATTGCTGTACTTTCTACAACTTAATATGCAACTTCAAGAATTGAGTCAATGTGCAAGAACTGCAAGAGAAATACAGAAGTGCTGAAAGAGTCAGGTAAGTGATAAAGGGGAAAATCTACTAATAATGTGTAGGATTTACAGCAAAGAGGGAACTACAAAAAACAGGAGAAACTAAAGGGTACTACAAGGATGGGGAGGGAGCAGAGGCTGGTACCTTTCAGTCTCTGGTGAGGGGGCATGATTGTCTGGAGTGAGACAGTTGGCGCTAGCACTCTTAACCCTGTCCAGAGATGGCTGGAGATCACTAGATGCACCACAGCAAAACATGCCATCCAATGGAAGAAGAGAAGGAGAAAGGAAGAGGATACGAAAGGACAGGACAGAAACAAACAGAAAGAGAAACAATGGACAAACAGAAAAATGTTTTTCAAAGAAAGTTTGGTTACATTCCAAAATGTTAAAGCTAAGACATGACTGGAAGGGATAAGGATGGGAGCGTGCCTAAATTCTGATGAAGTAAAGCTGGGAAAAATGTCACTTGTTGTGGTAATTATTATGTTTGTGTCTTACCACATTTTTAACGAAGCTCAAGATGGAGCACCATATTGCTCAGACCACCTTTGTTTTTTATTGCAGCTCAGCTATTGTCATGCATGAAGCGAAAAACTAGTAGCAAAACATGCAAACTCTTCAACTGTACCAAGGTGGCTGTGGAGATACTCACACCAAAGTTTATACACAGCCTTCTGACTCCTCCTACTCTGGGAAGGTAGGAGTTGCCCATTTTACAAAGACGCACAAATGCAATGAGGCGCAAGGATATGAGGCAGTTTCAGTGAAACCATCAGATAAACAGCTACTCACCAAGTGTACAAATTAAGTTTAACTGGAACAGATAGTCAGAATGGTCTTACAAGAAAAAACATCCAGTTAAGAGAACTTCTAATGCAAAGTTTGGGTTTAAATTACACAAGTAGAGCCAATTTACCGGATTTCATTGTTGACCATTTGTGATTTTTACAGTTACATTATAAATATCTATTCAACTCAGTATGCCACATAAAGTTTGGGACAAGCCAAGATTTTCTATGATCCTGACATTTGCATATCTAAATGTCCAAGCTAGCACAGTAATCTATATTTTATAGAAAATGCATTCAAAAGGGAAAAACTAAGTATACCAACTCAATAGCTTGTAAAAACAATTAGTAACAATAAATAACTATTGTTTTGGGGGTTTTTTTGCATTATACCTAAATGAGGTTTGTGGAATATCTGAAGTTAACTTGGTAAGATGCCACCTAGACACATGGGAAATCGGAAATTATCGTTATTTATTGGTCTTGTTCATTTAAAGTACAGTAAACCAGCACCGGATCGACCTACCTGTGAGTCTGTTTGAAGATACCATTGAACAAAAGCGTCACCTCAAATTAGTAAATTACCGAATCTAACAGCTTTTCTAATGTGAGCATGCATGCAACATATTAAAATATGCAATGGAGGTGAGACAGTTGACAGGTGAAACCTCCATTAAAAAAGTGTTTTATATTGCATATTTTGACACAACTGATGCAGAGAAAAATGTTTTGCAGCAAGGAAAGTTAAGTATTATACAAGTAAAAGTATTTTTTGAATATTTCTGTTGGGTCTATTGATATAAAAATTCACACCAGATGTCTGTAGCAACGCAAGCAGCACATATATAGAAAGAAATAAAAACCAGCTAGCCCATTGAGTAGGTTATGTTTGTTTATTTTCTTTCTCTAATACCAGTTTCCTTGGCTTTGTCTTTAGGTTTCTAAATACTGGCAGATTTAAGCTATTTTCCTCAACTTTCAAGCCTGTCTAGTTTCATTCTACAACACAAACAGTGTTTGTTTTTATCTCTTTGTATTGAGAAAAATAACTAAGTTCCCACAGATATCTGGAGTGAATATCAGGTGAAATCAGTGAAAAATTTTTTTTTACGTGCGCAAGACTTATTTTCCCCAAAGCAAGGTTTATAACTCAGAAATAAGGCATTTCTGTACATGCTGTAAAATACCCAGCATGTCTCTAAAGATGAAGAAAAATCGCTGGCAAAGTCGGTGTAAGCAAATCAAAAGCAGCATACGTGTCTGAACCTGTCAGACACGCATCTCCATCAAACACATCTGTGTATGGACAAAGTCTTTAAGCTTCCTCATATACCTTCAGAAAAAAACACAGATGAGTTCTCAAGAAATAAACTTACCTTTCTGTCTTTATGCTCAAAAACTAATATAAGATCACTGCAGATGCCACTGCAGAGTATATATCAGGCAACAATGTTTGTGTTGATTAAACAGGCAACTGAATGCAAGACAAGATGTCCAGTAATCACCCCATGCTTCACCTTCAATGTGGTCTTGTAACAACAATACAATCAAAAAGCTTTGGTGCCCTCTTGTGGACTTGAAGCAGAAGAACAGCTGAACATCCCGGGGATTCCCTCTAATAATTATGGGTCTGGCTGTGCGTTTTTTTAAGACGCCGCCATTAGTATGTTTTCAAAGATCTGATTTAAATTGGGCATTTAATCAGACATATACATTGATATATATATAACTGTCAGACCAATTCCAACCAAGCACTATTTATCTTTCTGTGTGTCAAAATGTTATTGCTAGGAAAATATGTGCAAATAGGCTTTTTTTGCAAACATATCAAGCACAATCTGTTATTAAATTTAATGCAGCATTACAACTTTAAAGTTTGTTAAAGAGACAAAACACAAAGCACATGAGAATGCAGCTTATCTGGAACCTATATGCCAACAACATGTCAGGATTGGCCAGTTTACCTCGTGTGCAGGCACTCGGCACTTTTGCCTCGCATTGACTGGTGGATCAAGATGACCTCACTGTGGTTACCATGGGGATGGATGATACATGAGGAAATTAACAACAGTCAAAAAACCAGAAGAGCAGAGGAAGAAAAGGATGTGAACAGGACAGTGAAACTGTTGCTTACTTTGTTCAAACACATTCACAAATGGCATTAGCTACAGCGGGTTTTTTATGTACTTAAATAAATCGCAAAACTTTGCAATCACTTTACAGCTACAGCACCAAAACACTCAGGAAGTAAAGACAGCAGGCAGAAAAACAGGCCAACTTTTTTAAACAAAACCACATTCACACCTACACAGCAGACTCACAACATCAGCCAAAAAATAAAACTTATTTGAGAAAACAAATAACCGAGCGCCCCAGTGGCTTCATTTAGTCTAACTGTAGTGCCTTGGAAGCATTTTGCCCCATTTTAACCACAAATTTCTATGTATTTTTATGAAATTGTATACAATGGATCATCAAGTATTTGTGGATTCATGGTTTTCCTATTTTTTTTTTCCTTTTGTTCTTTTTTTTTATAAATAGTTATCTGAAAAGTCTGCTGTGGATTTGTATTCAGTCCCTTTTCCTCTTTCAATAATCACTACAAGTGATTATTGAAAGCAAGACTAGCAATACAGCAATAACAATACACCATCTCCACAGTAAAATATGGCAGTGGCAGCATCATACTTTGGGAAAGCGTTTCCTCAGAAGGTACAGGGAAGTTAATCAGAGTTGATGCAGCTAAATAAACAGCAATCCTGGAAGAAAATTGGTCAGAACCTGCAAAAGACTTGAGAGGTTCGCGTTTTGACTTTAAAGTCATTCCTCTGGGGGGTTGAATACAAATGCATATGAAAGTTTTCAGATTTTTGTTTGTGAAAAATATTTTTGTCTTTAAACACATAAGCATTACTTTGTGTGCTTATGGTAATAAAATCCTTATTAGTTTGTGGATGCAACATGGCCAAATGTGAGACCCCGACATGAATACTTTATGTCGGGGTCAGAGTGTTCACACATTTACACAAACCTGTCATCCAGGTATTCTTCCCCCTGATGGCAGCCTCTGGAGTTGTCGCCATAGCGGTTTGGAGAACGGGAGCGGCGAGAGTGAGGAAGCTCGTCGTCCAAACTCCTGAAAGACAGACGGACCTCGGTCAGGCTGGTGATCAGCCTGGGCTGCAGCAGCCGCTCTGCGAGCCTCATTTGGCTCAGCCTGTAAAAGCAGAGCTGGCAGCACTGCATGTTCTGCATCACGCTGTCATTTCATTAGCAGATGGACTCCACTTCCTGGCTTCCCACGAAATCCCATCTCTTCTTCATTGGTTCTGGCTTTGTCGTATTAAAAGTGACCACTGACCGTAGGGCAACGTGTGAGATACTAGTAAGAACATGAAAATGAGAAGCCTTGTTCTGACCTCTGGGTGGGCACGTTGGGGGCTCGGGAGCGGATGGTGCGCCCCTGCTCCTCGCGGTGCGGGGACACGGAGCGGGAGCGGATGTGATGGGAAGGCGTCCGCTGCTGATCAGGAACCTCCAGGGTAGATGAGGGCTCCCGTTGCCTCTCTCTGCCACGCCCGTCTGCTGCTGGGCACAACAGGATTATGCACATGTGTCCAATCAGAGGTAAATCTGAAAAGTTTTCATATCAAACATAGATAGACTCCATATATTTCAAATAGGTAAAATGTCTTGAAATTAATTGCAATCGCAGACAATTTAAGTTATCTGATCCGCATCCTTAAGGATTTTTGAAGAAAGTAAGGATTTATCCTATGTTAAAGTGAAAGTTTTCATAGAAATATTGTGGAAAACCCCAGAAAAATTGGAAAACGTTTGTGTAATTTACAAAAAAAAAAACAAGACCATGATAAATCACTTCAAACACTTTCCAACTTTAATGTCACACAAATTTAACTGAAAAATAAAGAAATCCGTCAGAAGGTAAAAAAAAACTTTAAAAATTGCAGTAAGTTGGGTGTGCACACCCTTAAATTAATACTTTATTTAATCTGCTATAATTTACTTTTATCAGTCTTCTTTCGTAGGAATCCATCTGCATGCCACATACTGACTTGGTTTTCCACTTATTTGTGATATTATTGCTTTACAAAATTTTACTTTGCAGCCTAGACAACCCTAAATGAAAACAAATAAAAATTAAAAACGAATAGCTCTGGGGGAAGTGCATATAAACACAAGAAAGGGTCCCCACCCACCTTTAGAGACTACTGATGTATGCTCATCAAACTCAGGCTCTGTTACACGCTGAGAACCTAAACAGTCATAAATACACACACATGCACACAGAGATATGTAAATGCGCTACAGACATACAGATGCACGTTTTCCTGGTAGAAAGGAAGCATCAAGAAAGGCTGATAAAAACAGACAATAACACAGAGACATTTACACTTTGCTTAACAACATTGATTAACATGCACGTTCACACACACACACTCAGATGGGAAATATGAGTGTCATTTGTACATGTGAAGAGTTTGGCAGGCTCAGACTTACGCTGCAGCTTCTTGCCAGGTGTGTCTGTGTGTCGTCGGGGCAGGAAGGGGGACGGCCGGGGGAGTGGGATCGATGAGACGTCGTGGGTTTGGAGGGGATACCAGTGAGGCTTGTCGTCAAGTAAGGCCGTCTCCAGCTCAATCAAGATCTGCTCAGGTTGTCATGGAAACACACATTAGCTGTTCAGTGATCCTGTTCGTTAATTTGACCAAAGCCTTCACATGCTGACATACGTGTCAGAATCTGGACTTTACCAAACGATAAAAGTCCAACATCAAGTATATAAAAACATCAAACAGATCCCTCTCTCCTTGTTTCGTAAGATTCAAAAAGAAAAGTAGCTGAAAAATAAACTCTATGTTTGATCATTAGCTCCATAAAAGCAGGAGTTTTGGTTTTACTCTGGAGATTTCCAAACACCAGGCCAAGGAGGAAACTAGAAATTAGACAAGCAACTGTTGCTGCCCATCAATCTGGGAAGACATGTAAGGCCCAAAGAAACTGAAATTCGTCATCCTGCAGGCTTTTCACTAATTTAAATGACTGTGGTTCACAAAGTTGTATCTGAATGAACAGAATTTACTTTTTGGGTGCGGCTTATAGTGAGAAGTGGTCTATAGTTTGGAAAATACGGCAGGCACAAAAACCCTCTTACCAATTGCTAAGCACGGCGTAAGATTTACTGGAAGACCTGGACTCCTTACATCTACCGACACCTATAGACCATGAACTTGTCCTTATACTAAACAGTCAAATGAGAACGAATTGGTCAGGCAGTCGAAGTTTTCCCAATTACCCCACAAACAGCAACAACTCTACAAAAAAATACAGAATCAAAATGTTTCAAGGGCCGAGTTAAAGTCCAGACCTCAGGCTGATTTAAATGGTGTGCAGGGGCTTTTAGAGAGATGTACAGAAGCAGATGTTCGCAAAACTATGAAGCAAAACCATTCTGTAAAGCATAGTGGGCCATCATGACCGAGGAAAGAGGCAACCTTTTGTGGTTACTGTAGCTCAAAATAAATTTTCAGCAATAATTTGGAGGCTGTTGAATGCTTTTACACACATAAGATTAAAATTAAAGACATCTACCACCTGGTGAAGATCAAATGATTTTCTTATATTCCAAAATAAAAACGACGGTAAAATGTCCTTTTAGCTAAGCTATAGTTTCTGCAAAGAGCTGAGTGTACATGTAGCAATGAAATAATTTACCTTCTATCTCTAAATAGAGTTGCAGAGTTAGTATTAATGTTCTGTAATAATGTATTTAAGCTACCTCTCCCATAAAGATGCTGTCCTCCTCAGGTGACCTGGGTTGGTCCCACACCGTCAGCTCCAGCATGTGGTTGCGGAAATCCCTGCGATGGATGTGGGTGTAGATGAAGGTCTGGTTCCACTTGGGCTCGCAGGTCTTCTTCATTGTTTTCGTTCTTCGTTTGCTTTTATCACTGCATCAAACAAAACTTTAAATTTCAGAGAACGTCTGCTGCATATCCTCCAAGCTAAAAATAAAACTTTAACCAGTTTATATGCACTATCAGCCTGAAAGCATCAAAAGGAGACTTCGGAAACATGAGAAGTATGCTATAAGTAAGTAATTTTAACAATGTAGGTCCTTTGAGACGGTTGGCTGGCCTACCTACGGTCAGGGAGGAAGTACATCTTTACATATGGACTCCTGGGGCGTCCGTCGGGCCGAAGAGGAAGCTCCGCAGCCTGCAGCACGTTGACTATTAGCTGATGACCTACTTTGTCGTACCACAACTTCACCTGGATGAGAAATGCGCATACACAGAAGTTCACGTCAGGACTCCAAAGCAGCCCGGGACAGTCGCAGCACTCACACTCACCGAAAGCTGCCCTGGCATCAGCTGAGGAGCATCTCGGAGCATCCCAGGACTGGAGGGAGACAGGACATTTAAAGATGGTCTCTCCATCTTCTGGGACTCAAAAGAACTGGAACCTGCTAGGAAAGGAAATTAAATGTTTGTAATCCAAGAAGAGGAGGAGCAGTTGTATTTAAGAGGAGGCACAAAAAGTACGGAGAGAGGAGAGTAAAAAAATAAATAACTTATAGTATTAGCAATAGCTGTGCAGGAGGGACAATAGAGCTTAGCCTTTCATGGTGACGGATGATAATGAATCTGTTTTACTTTAATTGCAGCAGGCTTGTTTGGTGTGTTTTATGCCACATTACAGGTTAAAAGAATAAATGCACAAGAACAACTAACTGAGTCCTGAGTTGTCATTGCTGTCAAAGGAAATATGCATCAAAGATGAACACCACCCAAATTCTACAGATTTTCTACATTACTTTGTGTCAAGTTCAAACAAATTATTCAGATCTATTTTGACTTTTACTTTGAACAAAGTTAATGAAAGAAATATTTCAAAGAAATCTTTAAAGTAGTGAAATATCTCTAAATTATTTCGCAAAAGAACCTTTGTCTCATTATTTTATGATTTTTAAAGACATAATGAGGTAAACATTACATTAAAAGTTGAAAGTTAGTTAAATTAATAGAAAGATTAGAAGGAGGAGAGAAGCATGCCAAAGCGGATACTTACTGGATTCTAATGGAGGGTGGGACGTGTCGGGGATTCTTGGGATATCACTGAAAAAGAGTTGAAAGCAAAACAACCGTCATTCACATGTAGCCTCCCCCTAAACAGTTCAAAGAATGTCAGAAATGAAACTGACAAAAAGTGCATGCAGGCATTTAAAAAAAATAGCTGCACTGTAATTGAATTTTTGTGATGCTCAGATGAAAAGTATCATGAAGAAGCAGAGGGGAAGATGTGAGGCATGCTCCTGTTGTGACTGCAGTGTTTCCCTGACTCATTCACACGTTTCTGGAGGCCATGACGGGAGCTGAAACAGGACTGGACTAAAACCAGCAGCTCGGTTCTGTCAATGGCGTCTTCTGTCCCCTCTTCCATTACCCATGGGAAACATCAGTATTTACTGCACCAAAAAGGAAAACCAGGAAGCAGTGAAGCACTTATCAGTGTCAACTGATTGATTGTGAGATTCAATTTTTAAAAAAAGGGTTAAATATGAGGCCGTTGTTGGATTAAAAGAGCCTCTTTTTTCCTAGGTTTTGACATATGAAGCATGAAAAACAACAATTTGGGTTTTAATGAAACAAGACTTTATCAAGCAATTGGTTAGAATACAGAAACATGTCGAAGAATCTCAATTCATCCAACTTTCAGTAAAACTATGAACCACCATTGCATAAATGGGCAATTAGATCAAATTGATTTTGGCCTCTGAATGAGTCTTTACAAAAGATCCATTCATATTTTTTAGGTAATATTTTGCAGATTTGCAGCTGTGCTTGGGATCACTGCCTTTTAGCAGTAATTGAAGATATTGGCTAAGCTGTTGCTGCACATCAAAGTTTAAAATATTAAATCAGGTAGACTCATGATAGAAATTCTGATATCAAGGTGTTTCGGTCTTGTGTCAAAACCATCAACCTTCCACTACCATGTTTAACATTGGTAGGCGGTGTTTGTGTTTGACACACCCCAAGTCTGGAATGGTGTTTTTTTAGTTTTTCTTTTTTTTTTTTAAATCTAAGGTTTAGTGTGAGTTTTATTGTATTTTATAGCCAGAAAGCCTAAAAACAGTGAACGTACGAGACATAAACAAGTAAAAATCACGGTTCCCGTTGTTTTTCTCATTCTATTGAGAAAATTAAGGAAATCAGAATCAACTTTATTACCTAAGATTCTGTGCACAAATAAGTAACTGGACTTCGGCTTCACTCACTCACAGAGTACACACATTAACTATAAATACATATATTTACAGAAAAAAAATAAGATAAGGAAACAATATGTGTATGAACACCCACAACATGGTAAAGAACACCTCTACAAAACAAAGCATAGATCAATGACAAATCATTATGTAACAGCAGGACAAAACTATAACTGCCAATTAAAATAATTTCAAATATTAAACTGATAAGTGTTTCATGAGACATGAGCTGCTTCTGAGTTCATTCCAAAACCAAAATAACTCAAATACAATAAAAAAGCTTGCTTTATGACTCCTAATGCTCCAGCAGAGCTCACCAGTCACAGAGATGTTGTAGGTGCAGGATCTGACTTTTCTCCACAGGCAACCTGAACTCTTGCAAAAGCATGGCTAAAATGATGAATGTTCCGGGTGGCCATTTTGGATCTCATGAAGTGAACTTGACCGAGAACGTTTTATCTATTTTACTTAATGCTGCACACAAATATTCTGACAAAGACTCGCAATTTCATAAGCGCTAGATAATATTCAGAGTAGTTCAATAGGAGATACAAAATGGCACCTGTAAAGCCAAAATAGTTTCAGTGAGAGGATTAAAAATTCCTTAAAAAACAGAATTACTTACTGATATTTTCTATAAACCCTTCGTGAGTGTTTGGAAAGAAAGTATTAGATTCAAAATTTCAAATATTTTTCTTCTGCTAGTATATTAGGTTAAATCTAAGTCAGTGGGAAAAACATGGTATGTTGTATAAACAACCTAAACAACATAAGCATTTATGAAAACTAACCTTCATTTATGTTTCTGTGGGAGACTTCCTTGGTTTCAGAGCATATATTCTGATAACCCAAATCCTCATGTACTCCATTAGGGATTTGAAAGTCAACTTCTACCTAACTAAAATGCATTTGATAAGATAAGATTTAAAATATTAAATCAGGTAGACTCATGATAGAAATTCTGATATCAAGGTGTTTCGGTCTTGTGTCTAAACCATCAACCCGGCTGTATTTTCAGTTGCTTCTCCTTCAAGTTTGGGTTTTTTACTTGCTGGAGCTTTTAAGCTTTCATTACTGGTCTTCCTGCCAACCTCGCTAATTACCGTATTTGTTTGTTCAGCCTGAGAATCGGATTCTCCTCGTTTAGAATGGTAATTCTAAGCGAGGAATTTGCTAAGAATTCCTCGCATTTGATTAGGTAGAAGATGATTTTATGCCTAATTGTAAAATAAAACTTCTTAGTTTTCAAGAGTATAAGTATCTTCAAGTGGCAAAATTTCACTTTGTTCAATCAATTAAACTACAATTTATCAACTATTTTCCCAAATGCAATGTAATCAATGATGGAGTCCATTTGATTCACGTGTTTATTTTACATATTTAAGAAGCTAAATACAGCAGTCAAGTATTTACTTCCATGCAGCACTTAAGATAAAAACAGTTGATGCAAATCCTCAAGCACAACGGCGAACCAAGTCACCGAGCTAAAATCAAAGTGATCAATCATTCAAACATCAGAAAATTTAAATTTGGAACCATTCAAGAATCTCCAGAATTCACAAAATTGAGTTGGATAGACAGGAAAAAAACTGATCAGCTCCTCCAATTATTGCCAGAAGAAAAAAGGAAGAGATTTGACCAAGACGTTGATATGCAGAATATCAAGAGCGGTTTAGAGTAGCAACAAAACTAAATATTTTTGGCTTAGACTTTTTTAATGCCTATTTGATGGGGAATGATAGAAGAAATGTATATCAAGACAATCTGATGCCTGCATCACAGTGTTTATACCCATAGCTACTTCGCAACACCGAAGACGACTAATAAAACAAGCATTTAAAGCATTTAAAACTATATGAAAAATGTTTTAACTGCTCTCTGTTATACGATAGAGGCTTCAAAATATTAACTTTGGTCTTGACTGCACAGACTAATGTTAACAAGTGTTAGCAGTTTTTGTGTTTCTCTCCAGACTCACCCAATAGGCCTGGACACCACCAGCTCCACCTGAGGTTCGGCTTGAGACTCCAGGATGATGTTATAAACTTCCTTCATGGTCGCCCCTGGTAACAGCTTCCCGTTCCACTGCAAAACTTCATCCCCTGAAATCAGGTGTCAATGCCCATGTGATTGCTCATCAGAACTATAGTTCAAATAATTTTTATGTCAGGTAGGAGCGCCAACTGTGTGTGTGTGTGTGAAGAAACCAGGAGGTTATACAACTTCTTTGATGAGATTGTAAAAGTTGAATCAGAACAGCGGAGAAGGTTTGGTCTCTACCTGCTCGGAGATGTCCCACGACGTCGGCCAGGCTGCCCTTCTTGACTTTGGTGATGAAGGCACCTAATCTCCCTGACTCAGTGACCCTCCCTCCCACCACCTGGAGAGGTTAAAACACACCAAACACACACCTGTTATTCAAGCCAGAACTCCCAACCGCATGTTGTGCAAACGCCCTCTGACCTTTAGCCCGAGCAAAGCCCCAGCCTCCTTAGGCATGGTGGCACTTCTCTTGCTGAGGGTGATTCGTCCAATCAGATGGTCTCCCTCTTTGGACGGCTGCCAGGTTACAGGATGCTGCGGGATGGACACGGCACACCTTAGACGGCAGACTTTGATAATAATAAACATCTGGCAACATGAATCTAGTGGAACCTGCAAGCTCATTTAAAAAAGCTAGGCTATAACAGAGATGGAAATAAAGCTTTTAGGATGTGCTACAGAAAGTTAGCTTTAGTTTAATTCAGTGTTTTAAAGGCACACTGCCCTGCATGTTTTGGTCATTTCCCAAAAAGAGTTGATATCACTCCAACTGTTTTTATAAAAAAGAGTATGCAACATGGATTTTCTTGCCATGTCTCAAAACCAAAAGTCATTGACTTCTTAGATGTTATCATTACTGCAAATCTTTCTTTGCAAAAAAAAAAAAAAAGAAAGATTTGCCAGCACATATTGGATTGACCAAAACTCAAACAAAAAAAGTTTAAGGAACTCAGAGAAGATCTAAAAAGAACTGAAGATTCACATAGGTTGTATCTTCATTCCATCCTCTTTTGGAGGCTTATTCAAAAGCTGCAGCTGCAGATTAATTTGTTCAAACAGTTTTGCCTAATTATAAATTATCCAGATCTGTCAGCACTTTGTTACCCTGTGTGGATAGGGGATGGTGTCCCAGTTAATATTTCTTTAAAATTATTAAAGTTGTTGTATCTTTATTCCATCCTGAAAACAGACCAGTTCAAATACATCATTAAAAGTCAAAACTTAACCTGCAGCTCTGATAACCTGATGAGCTGACGCTGCCAAATTTAAATCCTGAACAGCATTGTGTTGACGTAAAAACTATCAGAAAAGAAAAACAAAAAGTGACTTACATGCCACCCAGTGGGGTCATGTGGATTGCACTCCCAGTCTCCTGCAACAGAAAAGACACAATTTCACACACTGAAGACATAGGAGTTAGCTCAAGCTAACAGCTCCTAGCCATAACATCTGCTACAGAGAAGATCAAGTATATTTAATATTTACATCTGAGATGTATAAAAAACAGTTAGACTTTTTGAGTCACTATGAATAGAAAAACACCTACAGTCTAAAAACAATGAACCTGAGAAAGTCTAAAGCTGTTACTCCGACCATTCAAACGTAAAACTGGTAACTATACTGACTAAATGATTTACAGTCAGACAGCAGGAGAACTGCATGAAATGACGTTTTATTCATCAAATTATGGTTTGGAAAATGATTGACAATGTTTTATGTAGACAAATATCCGTAAACCAGAGCGATGGAGCGGTTTGGTGACCACAATATGTGCAGAACTTCAGGAACAATGTTACGAAAGGAGTAAAACAGAACCAAGTGTTCTCAGTAGCAGGGAAGCTGTGAACTTAACAAACTGCAACCACCATCAGTAATGTTATGAAACCTTAACGGTAATGCCTCTGCCTACAGACTATTATTGTTATAACTCAGGCATTATACTGAGCATAAACCTACAGGTGGGGATGGATCACATGCTAGAAGAGGCGTGTTTTTATGCAAATACATTCACCTTTCATTCCAGCTTGATTAAAGGTTAATCGCAAACTAAAAAAATAACTAAAATATTCAATTAAAGAGCACTTAATGTTCATGTTAGAAAGAAACTATTTTAATAGTAATCAGTGGTGCCACAGTTATTGGCACGCCTAACAATTTCTATAAGATAAATGGAGCAAACATTTTAGCAGTTTCCCCTTTTCCCTGGGCAACATAGCCGTTCTTCAAAATGGGAAAGACTTGGAACATGGAACTCAAGTAGACATTAGTCTAACACTTTTATAGTATGATAACTTTGACTAAAGATGCAACGGCTTCAGTTTATTTTCAAAAAAATGTCAAATTAAAATCTAAAAGCAAATGTTATTGTAAGTAAAAATAAAAGCATGAAGATTATCACAGTTATAACAATGTAATAGTATTCCAAACATAGTAGATTATGACACTGCTAGAGGTTTCTTCCTGTTAAAAAATGACTGCTTTTTTCAATTGCTACTATTTTCCAGTTCAGGAAAAGAGATTGGTTTGACGTTTACGACAGCTTCCTCAGACAGACAAGTTTATAAACTGAACTTGTTTTTGAAGAGTAAGTGCAGAAAAAGGAGAAATGGGCGTGAAGAATATTTTCTGCTATTTTAAGCAGAATCAACAAAGAAAAACAAGAAGTATACAGGATTATCTTCCCAAAATAAAAGACTACTTTGTCTAAGTTTGGAGTTAAAATGATTACAAACATCTTTCAAGTAAAGAGAAAAGCAATCTTTAGTGGTCAGAGCAATAACACCGGGGTTAATTGTTACTTTTAAGCAGGTATAATCACTGTACTGGTAACATCTCCTAGTCAATCTCACACAGAAAAGAAAAAACATGCAAAGACAAAAAAAAGTGCACAGCTGGTGTAATATGAGATATTTTTTAACAAAATAATACAAGAGTAAAAGTTATATCAGAAGTTACATCCTGTTGTTTTGGAGGATGTGAAGGCTGCATCTGTGTGTGCACATATGCAAAAACACGCATGTACTTTTTCCAGAAATAAAAAAACAGACATGCCGTGCTTAAAGCCTCTGCATATGGAAGCATGAGTCTGAGTGTTTTCCTGCAGTGATCTTACAAAGATTTACATGCCTGGGTGCTTCTCTGCTGCCAGCATCCACATCTCAGAGCTGATCTGATCTCAGGCTGAAGATTAAAAAAAAAATTTAAAAAAAGGCAACAGCTACTTACAGCTACAGGGGCCTATTTAAAACCTGGCCTGACCGGAATTTGGAGAGCCACGGTTAGTAGATGTCTCCTGCTGATGCGAGTGAATATAGCATAAAATACAAACAGTACCAGGAACTGTATTAAAAGTTTCAGTTCAAACTCATGTTAATATTAGACGTGGATACCTCAAATAAATACACAAAGAAGTTTTCAAATGACAATTTATTAAGGAAAGAACTATCCAGACCAACCTAGACCTATGTGAAAATAGGCAGTTGTCCTCTCAAAATTTGTTTTTACCCTCAGGTTTAAAGGTCTGTCTTTTAACTTTTAACAGCACAACTACAAATATAAAACATTAAAAACCTAAAACCTCTCAATCCATAACTTGTCACAATTGTAACAGATGATCTGACATAATTCCCAACATTTGAGAAACGTTTTATCACCATTTGACTTGTTTATTTTTCAGGTTAACAAAATCACACTTGCCAGTCATGCCTCCCCTGCAAACCCTTCAACAGTGAGCATTAAATGATCCAGTGCATTGTGGGAGTTGTTGTTTTATTCACATGTTAACTGTATATCCACCAGAGTTGGGTAATAACTAGTAGTAGGATAAACTTGAGTAACTAGTATCCTAGAAATACTCCTAGTATTCTTAGGAGTATTTTTACTTTTACTTGAGTAATTTTACTTAGTATCACTACTCTCACTTGAGGAACATTTCTGAATACTTTAGCAACTGTGAGTAACTTCACTGAATGTTCGATTTAACCAAAAATCCACCAGACACTGACCTACTTTTTTTTTTTTGGCTAAAGTTTCATATATTTAAAATTTTATATAGAAATTAATTAGCAATTTCTTTTGCCTAATTTTGTTAATTTCAGCTTCTTCTTTGTCTATGATTTGAGCTGTTTTTCATAGAAACACATAGCAAGCAGCCCCAGTGGCTTTTAACGGTTGGTAGGAAAGTGACATGGCCCAGCATTGCCGAGCAAGGTTAGATAGTGTGTTTTAAAGCTAGCAGATGCACAGCTGGTTATGAGGGACGACATGGGGTCACATGAGGTCAACCCTGGGATTTATGGAGGCCAAACAGCCACCCGTTGGCCCTACTGCTCATAATGTTAGGCTGCGCCTCCTCTGGGCTAGGATGAGAAAAATTTAACATGACAAATAATCAGGAAATGATTCATGTGCTGACATGCACTTTCTACCACACAGAGTGTAAATTTGACAAAAATATATTTTACAGCAATTCACAAAATGCTGGTAAAATAAATTCTTAAATTCTCAAAGCAACAATACATACATACATGATGAAAAGCATCAGTTTTGCTTTATTCTGAAAATTTGAATGAATTCATACTTTTTTCAAGCCTAAAATGATTTTTTTGTGGAAAAACATAAACAACCTTCAGCAGGGCAGGCATGTTATTTTGAACTTTATTTTGAAAGATTCCGGAGCCTGTCACCTTATTCTTAATTAATATGTTTTGATTGGTTGGTGGCAGCCATAATGAATTAATAAATGAGTGAAGAAGCTGCTGAGTGCCAACGTTAGAAGAACTGAGAAAATGCTGAGTCGCTGGTTGCCGTGGTGATTCCTGTCTCCTCAATGGATCAGGGTGAATCTGCTTTTTGTACGGCAAACATACATGTATGATTTAACTCTCAAACAAGAAATATCCAGAGCATCTAAAGCATGTAATCATGAATCAGCTGTGACTTGTGTATTTTACACATGTATGTTTTTCATAATCACAGAAGAGGGAAAAGTGAGCAGAAAGGCATTACTAAAATAAAATAAGAATAAGAAGTAAATCAGGTGTCGAGGGGATCCATTATGGTGGCTGCAGGATCAGGTCTGTGCTGTCATTTTAATTAGCAGGATATCTTCACGACTCGATCCCGGATTAAGTGGAAGATGATGGATGGGCAAACAAATGGATGATGGAAATCACCACCACCAAGGTCAGAAATCTTTGGTTTTTGGTTTTATCAGAAGCTGCACCTTCTCATTTATATGTTCTAAACTTAAATTCAGAAGGAAATTTGTCTATTAGTTTACAAAAATACATTACCATTCTTTTATGTTCTTGATTCAAATATCTGTCTCACTAATGGATGGAATATCATGTCTACAAACAATCACCTAAATATTTTAAACAGATGACTCTGCAGGTTTGTATAACCAACCATGCATCCAACCAACCATCTGCAAACAAGGAAAATGAGACACGTTTACAATTTTCCCCTGACTGTTCAGGTTGAAACTGTCAGAATATTGGTGAAAGATCTCTTCAAGGGAACAAGTTACAGCAATTAATAAAGTGGACACATTTCACAAAAAATTAAAGGGGTGGAATGGAGTAAAGTAAAACAGCTGAAAATGCAAAATGAGAAGGCTTTGGTTTTTTGCTTAATTTGTTTTAACCAAATATCATCCATTTTATTATCAATTCATCAAACAGCAAAAACAGAAATATTATAATGAGCCATCTTTATGATTTAGATAGAGTATTTTGTAGGATGGGTAAGATATTTCATGTGGCTAAACAGAGACTTTAAAAATTTTAACATCTCACCTCTCTCGCTTATGCTTTCGATCTCAGCGTCGTCGCAGCTGCTGTACTCTGGTGTAGTTCCACCTTCCTCCTCCGAACTGCTGACAGAAGTTTGTCTCTTCCCCCCGGCCCCCAGCCCTCGTTTGGATTTGTAGGGCCGTGGCGGAGGCGGCCGCAAAGATTCGGACTGGTCGGAGCTTAGCGAATCATTGCGCAGCATGCTTTCAGCCTTGTCTCGCTTGGTCCGTTTCACCTGGGCGCCTGGGCCGAGACCCATTTCAGGTCCCGAAACTGAAGGTACTCTGAGTTCAGGAGGAGGGGCTTTCTGTGAAACGGCCGGTGCCCCGCCCACCGTCCTCTGTCCAGGTCGAGTAGTGTCCCCGACCTCGCCTGTCGCACTCCCCATGCCTCGACCCGGCACAGCCTGACCCCTGCCTCCTGAAGGGAAAGGCTCCGCTTGTCGAAGGGGACCCCCGCTGTTTCCCACCTGCTGATAACTGCCCTCCTCTGTCCTTCTAACGCTGGCGCCTCCTCCCACAGGGTCGTGCTCCAGAGACCGCCCCTTTGACAGCTGCCAGCCTTCCTTGCGCTCCCCTCGAAGGTCCCGGTCCATGGACACCTGAGTCTGCAGCCTCGGATGGCCTGACCGCCGCTCCCCCCGACCCGTCCCACTGACTCCACGTCCATTTCTCCTGAGGAGCAAGTGACATTTTGTATTAACCAAAAAAACTAAACATCATTACTTGGATAACTATTTAACCCTCTACGACACAATGTTGTAATATTAAAACATGTCTATTTCAAACAAAAAAGTGAAATGCTGACTTTCAATATTCAACATATAAAATATTGACTGAAATCCGATCCAGAAACACATAGCATCCTGGGAGATGTAGGCAGAGGAGAGGCTTTAGCTGCTCAACCTCTCATGACCAGCGAAGCAAGGTTGGTGAAATCAACTAACTCACGTATGCTATGGTTACCTAGCAACTCACTCACTCTTTGGTTACCTAGCAACAACCTGTTGAGTAACTACCGCAGCAGCAGTTTCAGGTTTAGCCGCCATGCCTCTTAGCGATTTGAAAATAACGGAATGGAGTGAAAACTGTGGATAAAACCCTAAAGACTGCCCCACCAGTATAGATGTATTTCCTATATTTAAAACAAAAAACGAAATCAATAATTATCAATATCAACTAATACGAAACACTTAAATTTTAATACGTTTTTCAGCCATATTGTCCAGCCCTAGCAGAACAGATGGGGCCATGTAAATTGGGATTAGATCATCATTTACTCGCCATTTATTAAATAGGACCAAAATGATTACCCTTTTTTTTATTTTATCACTAAGGTATTTCACATAAATAGCACAAATTTAGATCGTTTGTCACCGGCAACCAGTGTCATTTTCCTTAACCTCAAGAAAGAGGTTTGGCGATTGCAAAGCTCATTTAAAAAACTTCCTGACAAGTTTTATCTACTGGAAGCCATAAAAATGTGCGGGAGAGAGGATGAATTAAATCCATCTTGTTTGACTTTCCCTACAGAATCTATTCCAGATATTTACCAAATCCAGTTTCAGATAATACAACAGACCAGATTTGATTGATATTTTTTGTGCATTCACTTCACCTATTGTTCAATTTGAGAGAAAACCCATAACTCAAACACATAAAACCTAACATGCAATCCACTCTGACACTTTTATTGGAAAGCCTCTCTCAGGTTTGGTCCTTTATCTTACCTGTCCCGAGGTGGCTCACTAAGTGACCGAGCGTCTGTCCCCGGCGCGGTCCCCAGCGTACTCGCTCGGTCTTGGATTGTCCCCGTTGAGCCTGTGGGTGCTTGGGAGCGAGATCTCAGCTTATCCAGAGACACTTGGCACACAGACGGCTCGCTGACAGCAGAACCGAGACCGGAGGGCTTCCCTGGGGGACCAGTGAACCAGTCGCCTGGCTTGGTGAGGATCTCCTGCTGCTTTCTGCAGTTATTGCACACCCATATCACCTACAAAACACAGAAGTCAGCCATTTGACAATCGGATCATATAAAGCAACACAAGGCACAAGGCCTTACAGAGAACTTTAGATAAGAAGGTGCTTCTGAAACTATGTTGTACTGCAGCAAGTGAAAACAGCCATTTAGTTTGCCACACACTCATCTGAGGCCAAGTCTCAATTGCTGTGAAACAGGAAATGGAACAGTGCACTTCCTAAAGATCTGCAGTGATGCCAGTGAGTCATCCTAGGGAAAGAAATGCTTTTATGGAAGCTTTTTAAGATTGAAATGATGGAAAGCGTACCAGAGAGCAGCTTGCCTCTCCCACTGTGGGCTGCCTTTGGCCACAAAATAAGGAACATGGAGCCAACTGTTAAATTAAAGGACACCAGGATTACTGTCAAAATAATATCTCCATCTCTCTTTCTAATTCTGTCATCGCACATATGCACACCAACTGTACACTGGCTGCAGAGCGCAGAGGAGTGTCCAAATTTGGATTTATTTTTTGAAGCACTTATGGAACTTTACTGGCTAATTTGAAGATGAAATTGTTGTTGTGTGTCTACAATCTACGACAGAAACAGCTACAGTAGCAACACAAGCGCTCCTATTACAGTCATGGTAAAAACTAAGAACAAAGTCAAGGTTTTTGTATTCACCTGTTATTGTTTATTAAACACAGATGAAGCCAAAATGGAAAAGCTGTGTGTGGAAAATCAAATCCACCCTACAATCAATCCAACAGCCTGCAGAGATTTTATGTGACCCTCACATCGTTGTGGAGAAGCTTTAGATTAGTTGCGAAATGGCTGAATAACATATCACCATATGGGTTTCATATCAGTCGATAAATAATCATTGATTTGTCTTTGTTTTAAATACCTGAAATCCTACCAAACCGGCGATTTGACCGTTTGTGTTTTAATCACAATTTCTTCTCAAACTCCTTTCACTCCACACCATTCTCCTTAGTTTTAAGTCGTTATGAGGCAGAGAGGCAAAACATGAAACTGCTGCTGCGCATGTTACTCAACAGGTTTGGTTACTAAGTAACCAAAGCGTGAGTGAGTGAGTTGATGCCACCAACCTTTCTTTGCTGCTTGTGGGGACTTCAGTAGCCCCTCTGCCTACATCCCCCAGAATGCTGTTCAGTTCTGGATTGGAGTTCAGTGAAATTATTTAATATTTTGTTGGACGTGTTATCTATTGATGCTTTATCACAATATATGTTATTGACTTCTTGTCCAGCACTATTTCAGATGTTGCTTCAGTTCATTGAGTTTGTAGACGGCTGTTTCTGTGAATCTTTCTGAAGGTCCCACCTCACCAGTTTACTCAGATTGGAGTTTGGACTTTGACTTGATCGTCGCAAAATGATTATTATTTCTTCTTCAGCCCTTCTATAACAACTGTCCTTCTATTTTTGGGATCATTAGTTACTCAGTTTGGACCAGCCTTCAGATGGCTCAGCTCCACAATATTTTGGTAGATATTGGAGTCATGTTCAACTCAATGAGTGAAAGGCGCCTGGGTTGTGTGACCACCAAATGTTTTGTCGTTCCTTCCCATGCAGTTTTGGAAAGTAAAGCTTGCAGACATTGTTTTGTGTGTGCAAAAAGAATGACTTTATCATGGGACATTTTTATCTTTTTCAAGTTTTGTAAGGTCTGCTTCCTGTGCATCCCCATCACCATCTGATTGTTCTGATCAGTGGACCTGGACGTATTGAAAAACATGAAAAATTGAGGCTCAGAGATCTGTGCAGCGCTCTGAGTCAGTGAGGAAGTATAGATGGACTGAGGATGTGAGGTTGGGTGAGAAATAAAGATACTGAGAAGCTGAGCCAGAGGATGGGAGAATCAGTCCCACTCCTGCAACCACCAGGGCTCTCATTACTCCTGAACACTCCCCGATGACTCTTTAAAGAGAGCTAAAATAAAATACTCACCCCCCATCTCTTCCTCTTTCCATCCCTCCTTTCTCTTTTTCTCCCTTTCTCACCCCTGCTTTCCCCTTCCATTTCTCCCTCCTCCAAATTGCTTTTGATTAAAGCTACAAAAGCCGAGGAGAAAACAGCTTTACACCAACGCAGCTATATTTATCCTGCCAAACACCCCAGCACCACCGGGGAGAGAGCGAAAACATGTGCATACACACACACATAGACACACTCAACAAAGAAAGCAAAACACCACCTTATGTGGGACGTTATAGCTTTGGTGAAAGCATCCACCAATCTGTGATTTTTCTGCAGCCGGACCAACAAGGTGGACGGCAGCCAGGCCGACAGAGCGGTGCGAGTCTACGGATGCAGGATACTGAAGACATTCTTCAGGAATCAACTGGAGATTCTTTATGTCTGCTTTGGTGGTTTAAAGGAGCAAAAGTTACACATCAACATGTTTTGGGCTACAAAAAACATACATCTCACACAGAAACATATTAAGCTTCACTTTCAGCAAGTCTAAATCGACAAGATAAAATGACCTGGTTAATTCAAAGCACTGCAGAAAGAAGCTGAAGAAGAGAGTTTTGTTATCTGTCATGTTTTAGTCATTAGTCATGTTTTTATTATTTTATGCTTTGATGCTTGTAAAACTAAACAAATCTATTACTCAAGTAAATGCTGATACTTGTAAACGATACTACTATCTTGCCAGGTCCCGCTTGAAAAAGAGACGTTAGATCATAATGCGGTTTATTATCTAGTTAAATACAGATTATTCTTCCAGATTTTTAGCAGAACTTTTTTGCTTTATTTGCAATTTCTGAGTAAAGAAAAAAATCTATCGCAGATCTCCCTGGAAATCTAACTTAAATGTTTTTGTTTCTACTTAAATGTTGGAAACTCATAATTTCAAATGAGAACTAAACAAAATTAAAACTGAATTTGTGAAGTTGAAGATTTTTCCCAAGCAGATACAATCCAAACTGGCCATCACAATTGCTGACTAAACAGAAATATTGCATCATAAGATTTTTCTATGTTGGAATGTGAGTGAGTTTTTACTTTTATTTCCAAACTGGAATCAGGAGATCTAAGTTTGGGGAAGATAGATTACTATCACCTTGTGGATGTGATGCTACAGTCAAGAACTGGTGCTGGGTTAAGCAAAGAAAAGCAGTCTTGTTTTAAAATAAATGTTTAGCATTACTTAAAACTTGATTACTATTTCAAATGTAATGTTAGTCATTTATTCCTCTAATTTTTCCAAGATCCATTTATTATTCTGCAAAAATAAAAGATATTTCCAAATCAACTCAAACATTTGGTCCAATCTTACTGTTTATTACCAAATTTCTCAAACCAGTTAACATTGTTCAATTATTATTTAACCATTTACAATGCCTAGATGCAAAAACATCTTTTGAACAGATGTGCAGTATAATATCTAAATGAAAATAACTTTTCATGTACCGCACTTAAGAAACAGTACTTCTCATAACAGCAGTAGAACTCAATGACTGAAAATGTCTTGGTTTCCAGTCATAACCTTCTTATTTTTGGCAAACAGATGAGAACTTTCAAAACTGTGATTACGGTAAATTTAATAACATTCTGAGCTGTAAAAAAATACTACAAGGACTCAAACTTTATAATCCCCACTCAAACCAAAATGTCCATGAATAAAAACACATCCAATATTACTTCTTGATAAGAATCACCACAAGCCCCCTGAGCTAAACTCTTTCCCAGTTCCACTCGGCGTAGCAGTTTCAAAACGGTTTGAGGCACAGGGCCACCTTACAGCAAGGCACATCCAACTCATGATCTGGTGCCTCCCCTGAGCTCTGCAGTGGCTGCACTGCTTACTACCAACAACCTAATACCACCTGGTGGGCTGGATGATCACAGGAAGATTCACCCAAGATGTGGCTTTTGTCTGGTATCTCCTTTCCAAGAACCGTCTGGCTCTTGATCGTTTCCTTAAAAATCACTTTGACATGTACTCTCTCGGTTGGCATCGTCTATGGCAACCGCTGCACACACATCCGGATTAAACAGAACCTGGTGCCTCTGGAGATCTGTAACTGCGTGGTTCTGCAGCTCCTCTGGATCTCTAAGTCAGCTGATGACTCTGAGTAGAACCTGAGGTCAGCAGGACCTGAGAGTCCAGCTGAATCAGGAACTCTCATGAAAAATTGAGGCTCAGAGATCTGTGCCTCAGATCTGAGGAGCATCAGTCCTGCTCTCAGGTCCTGATGCAGGATTCTGAGCAGAACCTGCTGACCTCAGGTTCTGCACAGAGTGCATATGTACTATATGGCCCACAAGTGCTTGTAATGTTTTTAATTCTGGTGTGTATTTCCATTTCCGTATTTTAGAATATTATTAAAAAGCTAAATATTTTTAAGTAATCTATTACAATGTGGTGTACTTAAGCATTTAGAATAATGGCGTCAAACTTATTTTTGTTTGGGCCAAATCAAGATCATAAATGCTCTTAAAGGGCCGATTGTGCCAGAATGTATTGATAAGACTTGTTCACCAAAATTAAAATATAAATAAACTCTTAAAATTAAATAATATTGAACATCTTTCTAGTCCCTCTAGAATTTTGATAGTTTTGTGATTTTTCTGCGATAAAAATCACTGTTTGTGGTACTAATATGAAAATATTTGCGCTTATTTATGACGGTACATTTGACTTTTTATTACTCGCTGTATAGATCATGGACTATAATCTGACATCAATTAATGTTGAGGCAGCTGTTTGCAATAAACTGTGTTAGCACAAAAAATGTGCTGGGATTTGTTGATTTTTTGTGAATTTCCACAGTAATTCTCAAGATACTGGAGGGACTGATTGATATAATTTGGTACTAAACAGATAAAAACTGCATTGATTTGATTGATAACATCATATTTAAACAGACTTCGTGTTTAGTCTAGAATGTAGAGGGCCACATAAAAAGCTACAAAGGCCTCAAATTTGACACATGTGATTTAGAAGGTTAAGTGGAAGGAAAAAATATGGCAGAAAATGGTCCACAAGCAACGCAAGCAATTTCAACCTTCCTCGGATCAAAATCCCACAGACAATCTATGGAGTTTTACAGAAAATGTACTGTTTGGAATCATTTGAATGCTGTCACCGAGTGAGTTTAATATAATCTGGTGCATAAGTTTTTCCATTATCAAGCAGCCCTAAAACTGACTAAACGCAGAGAGCTATAACAGGAGTGATGACTGGATAACAAAAACAACAGCTGAGACCAAAAACGGAGTGGAAAGGTTTGGGACTGACGTTTTATTCTGACAAAAAAAAAAATCCTATTGTGACTAAAACTGCATTGACGAAGGAAGTGTGAGCAAAACACAACCTTTAAAAGGTGGGATGTGGATTAAGACTGAAGGTGCTAAAAAAAAACAGAAATGAGCAACAGAGTGCCAGGCAGATATATGACGCATAACTAATAAAAGAATAACTAAGAAAAGGGTGAAAAGAGTGATTGCGGATGTCCGCAATGCTCAGGAGTCTATAGTTGAAGATTGAACTTTGGTGCTTAAAAAGCACTGCGTGATAATATTTGTAGTCCACATCCTTTGTGATGTGACTGAACAAACAGGCAGAGATTTGGAGTAGTGAGCTGTTCTTTTTTTTTTTTTTAAGAGACTCACTTAATCTCATGGTAATCCTTGAATTAGATCACACTCTGATGGTGAAACAGAGCTGCTTGACAGCAAGCACACACACACACACACAAGCACAGTCGCTTAAACATATAAGCTGCTTCTTCACATAAACAAAAAAATATGTTAAAAAATATAAGCATATGGGCAATGATACATGCATCCACAAATCAAATGACTGCTTTTCTTTCCAAACGTACATCTCCAATAGCAGAAGCAATGCATCACATGACCACCCTCTCGTCCCAAACCGCATAGATGAGTTTATGAGTGAAGGAGAAAACAGTGAGCAAGAGAGAATGGCTTCTCCACAGATGGAAACTAGGACACGGAACCCCTGAGTGTGTGTTTGCTTCCCGCTGCTTCCGCATGCATTTGTGCATGTCCATCTGCGTAAACGTATCAGTGGAGGAGCATGACTGTGCACTTGTGTCCCATCGCTTCTGAGATGCAAATGAATAATCCAGGAGTCGTTTTATGAAGTCTGTTTGGTTGTCTTGTTTCTAGGAAAAGTAGATCATTTGTGACTTTGTAGCCACAGAACTTAGGATTTAGTTAATTCTCTTTTGATGAAATGAATAAGGCCTTTATATCAGACAAGCACCTTTAAAAAACAGATCTTTTAAAAATGTCTGCTGCCATTGAGATTGCATTGAAAATGCAAGTCAATCAGGAAATGTTTTGGAAGAGCAAACCCTCACATTTTTGAAATATGTCACTTCTGATGAACTTCCGTTATAAATAGTACATGTGTATTGGGATCAGTTTTGTGGAATGTACAATGTTCCATCAGGACTCGGTGTGTAACTTTAGTCTTGACATCACTGTCTTGTTTTACTTTCCTTTTTCCACATCGACTAATCAACTGATTGTCTGAGAATTTTCTATAGATGATAATTAACTTAATTAATCAGAAAGTACAGTAGTTGTAGAATCTCAGCAGTGTAGATGAGAAAAAGAGTTTTAATAGTTTTTACTCATTTAGGGACAGGGCTTGACATTTCAAGTTGGTCCATTATTTTTTTAATTAACATGAGTCACAAATTTATTTATCTCCTCTTGTGGTTAAAATCAAAACTAAGTTTATGTCCAATTTATTGAAATAAAACAAAACCCTTAATTGTCACTAATAATTCTAATTTTAATTCCCCTGTTCACTACAGTCTACGATAACGTGTTTAATATGCATAAATCAGTCTTTTAAGGGACAATAATCAGATATTGTGTAGTTGCACTGTGAACCACTATCACTGCTATTACGACACAAAGGTTTTGTATCACTGATGCTTATCAGATGAGACCATTCAATGCCCGTTTCAAAGGATGAAAGGGGACTTCAAAAGGGGCGGGATCAGACAATAGCCTCCGCCAATGGGAGTGTGATACATGGCAGCAACGATATGCAGAAAAGTGCAACCGAGACATCCATAAATCTTGCACTAAGGATGAAAAACTGCCACAAAGGAGATTAGTGCCCACAGCAGCTAATGAGGTACTATATCAGCGCAGCTCGGTGTTCAAAGCAGAGCACGCACACGCACACACACGCAATATATATACACTCAACAACACAGGCTCAACTACAGAGAGCTCACACACAAATAAAGCGTCTTGGCAGGGATACAGTCCGCTCGGGGACAGCTGAGCGGACTGTATTTGTACAGTAACCCAAGACATACTGGTCTTACAAAGACCGTGCATTGGCCTGCATGTCAAAGCTTTCAGACAAACCTCAGAAGTCATATTTACAGCTGAAGTGAGCAACTGGACCACTTAACGCTGTGGTAATGTTTCATATTACAGACTCTTTACCGACACAGAAGCAACTCATCAGCTCCAGGTTCATTTTAATCCTGTTTATCATTCTCAAGAAAATACCTATTTATAGACAGTGATAATTGTATTTGCAGGCTTATTTATTTTTTTAATAAATAGGACATGTCACCAGCTGTTAACCAGAATGACATTTAAGGAAAGGCGCTCTTTGTTCACTTATTGAAGTGTTTTGGTTTCATCATCAGTTTTTCTTCAAAAATGATGAGCAAAAGAAACATTGTCTGCAGTAATAAGGGTGCAGTCCATGTAAAGAAATAACTGATGCAAAAGTTGAGCTCTCAGTTTATTTGGACATCGACAGTCCAACTCTTACTTGTGGTTATCGGAGACAGGATTATACTTAAACTGTAGCCGAATGTATAATAAAAAACTTGGAAAACAAACCTTTGTGACGTGAGGATGGATGAGGATCTGACAAAGACTCAGCACAAACCAGGAGTATAAATACAGAGGGTGATTACTGTGACAAAGATCAGGTGAGACTCATTAACTACATGTGAAAAACTAAGAGAGGATGTTATAGGAATGATACGTAACTAACCAAAAGTAAGCTCTAAGAAAACAGCAAAATCCTAAATTAATAATGAAAAATCACAGGAAATCAGAACTTGAAAAAACCAAACTTCAAATCCAACTAAAAAGGCAAAAACTGTAATGGTTACTATTCTGACATTGTAATTGCATGATGAACATAAGACTAAACTGAAAAAAAAATAAAATTTTTTTTCAGTCATCGCAAAACTGTGGACATCTCCCATCTGTGCACCACAGTCTGTTCTTTTCTGTGCATATAGACAAACTGGGGCTTTTCTGTGTGTGTGTGTGTGTGGGTGTGTGTGTGTGTGTGTGTGTTGTTCTCAAAAGGGTGTGTACAGCAAAAACTGAGAGAGAGATGGCACCCTTAAGACTAGTCAATGAGAGACGGAGGTGAAGACAGATGTAGCTCGCAAGACTGCCGATCAATAGTAATCATGAAGTGGTGTGGCATTAACAGCAGATGACACATCGCCCAGCCTTTCTGCTGTGCAAAACCCTGACACAAAACGGCACCAAGCCATTAATCCCTCTGGACCTTGATCAATAGTTACACATTTACACAAGCATAAAGGCTATAGAAGCATGTTTGGGGATTCATTGCTCATTTGTCTCATGGTTGAAGACTAAGTTTTCCCACAGATGCCAGCAAATCAAACGTATCAACTTAAAAGCTCATCCTTTCAGCCAGCCCTGCACTCCTCTGAACCAGCTGAAGAAAGCATGACAGACTGAGTCTCTGACCCCGTAAACAACCCCCAGGGGGCAAAGGTTGGGATACATAACAACTACTTTAACATGATGTCCAGTTAAGAAGATCTATGTGATAATGAATGGGTTAAACATCTAGGAATACTTTAAAGTAGGCGTTTATAGACAGAGCAGAAGTGGATAACGGAAAACTTATTGCTGAAAAATATCAATGTTGGAATAGACATTTTATTCTGCTGTCAAATGTTTCAGAAAATGTATCTGTTACTTGATAAGATTGCTTAAACTCTCCACCTAGTAGTTTCATAAAACAATTCCACCCATTTCTCAACTATTTAATGGATCGCTGGTGTCAGATTTGAGCCCTTCGCATCACGTTCATGTCAAATGTGCCAAATCAGCATTTTTTAGTAGTGGTACTTTCAGCTTCACATACAGACCTTCAAGGAAAGGTTTAAGCTCAGGTCAAATTCAGTTCATACTGCAGAGAGCCTATGTGATTTAGAGATTAGATGTTTTAGCAACCATGCTTCTGTGACATCAGCACATTTTCTGATTAATTATTTCATTCAATTTCACTCAGTAAATTGAATTTATTAATGTCAGTACCATCTCAAATAAAAGAACTGTTAAGTGAGAGTCCCTTTTAGTCTGTTAGCACAAATTCACTCAGTTTCTCACCATTTTTAATTACCATTGAGAGTTTATAGTTTGTTTTAGTGAAAAAAGCATCTAGAGCAACTTTTCAGCAGTGCTGCAATGAACGATTAATCATTCCTGCAGTAATTTAATGAAGCCATGTCAAACAGTAAATCAACCTGTTTTGCTGTCTTGCTACGCGGCCAGAGCTACATAAGGCCCCCGTTCTGCCAAAACTATTCACTTTTGGAGCCAGTGATTGTTGTACCAAGCTTCAGCAAGGGAGTGGGACTGCTATGTACAGCACAACAAAGCAATCCTGGAAAGCAATGTTGTTCAAGCCTGGCCAGGAATCATCAAAGTGCCCATTTGGCAGCTCATTTTAGGGCAGGCAGCCAAGGCCAGAGAAGGTTCTCAACCTGACACAAGTATAGAAGTAGAGGAAGGTGTTAAAAGCATGTCCGCTGGGTACCCAGTGGGTTATTTGGATACAACAGTATCCAAATAATCCTGATGTATCATTTTCTTAAAGTCTTGCTTAACCAGGCTGCAGCTGTGAGAAAAATATACACTTTTCACATCTGGGGATTTCTTTTTCCACCAGGTTAAGGTCAATTACTTAAGTATTTTCCTCAAGGATACAGATTCAGATTAAGACAAAAAGGAAAAGATACGCATAAACAAATAAGTACACCAACTAATAAAATCGTTTGTAAAATTAAAATTAAATAAGAAGAGCTGCCTGTTATCTTAGATTTTAGCTGTTTTAGCTGATTTTTCTGCGGTTTGGTTCAATCTCCAGCTGTCAGCTAAATGGTTCCACATTTGACCCAAGAATCACTTCCTATACAGAAAAGTTCTTGATCGACTGTAAGGTGCCAAGATCCAAGCCCAGATCATCAATCTTCCCCCACAGTGTTTAACAGTTGATGTAAGTTTTCTTTTGTACTGACATGTTGTGTTTTCTTCTCTCAACATAATGTTGTAGTTCACTTAGAAACTATGATTGTTAGGAGAAAACAAACTCTCCTGTTCTGTCTTTCTGAACTTTACTAGTCAACATCCTAACTAAGACTAGTTCTATAGACATTTTTTTAGTACATAGTGTGTAACTTGGAATAGATTTGTTAGAATTTTCTGAGATGACCAGCATTTGTAACAAATGATTTCCACTTCTGAATATTTTCTGTGCACAGCAACTGACTTCAAGTTGTTTGGAAATTACTTTACAAACCCTTCACAGATTAATTGCAACTATTTCTTGACTGTTTGATTAGCAGCAGTAAGGGTGTACACTGCATTTTTTAAGAAATTACAGTGATGATCTGTTGTGTGTTTTCATCCATTAGAGTTCAACCTTGTAGAGCCTTATAATTACTGGATTAAACTTATCATGTCCTGATACCTAAAAACCAAGAACTGAAAGAGGGTTTCCTTTCCATAAATCACTATCCAGCGTAGTAAAAACATTTCTGTAGCTCAATCTACTCAGATTTATGGGATCAGGTTATCATCAAAACAAATAGTTTGCCAATGATGAGTGACATTTAGCCTCTTGCAGTCACACGGGGAAATTAGAGAGGAACATGATTAAAATGTCAAAAGGTCAGATTTCGTTGGAAAAAATAAACTGTCTCAAGAGGGAAGTTAATTGATTAGAAGCAACAGCAAACCACCAGATCGGAGTCATTGTCTCGGATCAATGAAGCAGCGCTAACTGTGTAGGAGACCTCATTCTGCCCGAACCACCTGGATCTCCTGCCCTGCAGCGAGGATGACGGCGCTGTCGGCCTAATCCTCTGGAACAGCAGAGTCCACACAAACAGACTGCAGCCAGGAGCATGGAGCTCTCTGTAGCCGCTACAGTCAAGGCTGAGAAAGGTTTTTAGTAGCGCTGTGAGGCTAAAGGATTCAGCTTTTAAAAGCTGAACTGGAAATGGAGCATCTTGGTCAAGAAAGGAGACAACGATGACGGTCATCGAGTCTGAAACACAGAGCCGCCTTCTCTCCATCCAGATTTTATCCTTACCGCTACATTTAATGCAAACACATTCTCCTAGAAAGTCTCTCTAATCACATCTTGAAGTTTAGATAACAGCATTAGAGAATAGCAATACCTTATTCATCTGTACTCAAATAATGATAAAGTTTGAAAGGAAATCCCCTCTGAGCTCCTACCATGGAACCAGCATACTTTGCAACAAAGCAAGTATTCCCATCAAATATTTCTTGAAGGATACATTTACAGTATATTGCTAGTAGTGAGGGCAATGAACAGAAGAATAGACAAGGGTTTCAATATACATGTTCCAGGTCAAAGAGCCATGAGGTAAAGAGAAAACAGCACTCACCACTTTGTCCTCCTGAAGCCCGGTCAGTCAGGCATGTAGAAAAAAAGAAAGAGAATAAGAAAGGTAAGTAAGAATGAAATAAAAGCGTAGAGAAATCTTACTTCCCCTGCCAGGAATGAACTACGTAATATGGTGGCTTGTGAAACAATTTATTCACATTTTGTCATGATACAGCCACAAACTTCTATATTTTATTGTCATTTTTGCAACATAGCTGGTTTGGTCCATGTTTTGGTGTATCCATTTTCCTAAGAGCAACTTCCCTGTCCTTGCTAATGAGAAACATCCCCACAGCATAATGCTGCCATCACCCAAGTGCTGAAGTTTTTTTTGTCTCTCCATTCTTTCACAAAAACCGGATTTGGAGACTGTCCAGATGAATTTATACTGAAATTAACTTACGCACAGGAATAGATTACTTCCAAATTTGGTTATTTCTGACAGCATTTAGATACAATGGTTTTCATTTAGAGGTATCAGAGTAGAGAGGGCTGAATATAAATATCAGAGGTTAGACTTTGCTTTTGTTGTTTTTTAAATCAAGCATGCTGAATGTTGGAGCAGTTGGTAGAATTGCTGCTTTGCGGCAAGAAGGGTTCAAATCCCAGCCTGGTGTCGTTTTGTAAATTCTAGGTACTCCGACTTCCTCCCACAGCCCAAAAAATAACTATTAAGTTAACTGAGTAAAGTGTCCTTAGCTATGATTGTGTGTGTCTGTGTAATTTGTTTGTATTTTACGTGTCTGTGCTGCTCTGTGATGAACTGGTGACCAGGACCCCACCTATCGCCCTTTGACCTCTGGAGATAGGAACTGCCCAACCAACAGAAGTGCTACCAACTGTACCACCCATGAAATCAGCACACTGTCACCACAGCAACACCTCAACCAGTCTGAGTATGTTTATTTATTTAGTGAGGGACTTCAAAGAGTTTGTAAATGACCTTATGACCCCTCACAGATTGATAGGTATCACCAATTGGCTTTGTGCTAACAAACAGATTCTTGCTATAAACCACCAAATTCTCTGCTTTTGTAGACGCGACAATCAATTAGTCAAATGGCGATCAATTAGTCAAATGTTTTTTTAGTGATTGTATTCAGAATGATGAGGCTTAATTTGCCTTGTCTATGGTTTTATCTTCCTTGTAGGTGTGTTGGTTTGCTAAATTTATTCTCCCAGTGGTTACAGCGGCTTCCTCCACCTGACCGAACCCCACAGCTGAACACTCCCAACAAATAATTAGGATGTACTTTTAGAAGTGTGTGTTTGTGCCTGTGAGAGGTCATTAAATGCCACACCGGTAATGTGGGGAAGGGGGCCATACACAGACCGTCACTTCTTTAAAAAGAAGACTCGCCTACTGTTCACACACACACAAACATACACACACCCCGCTGTGTTGCTTATAGGGCACCTCCGGACCCCGGGGAGACCAAGACAGAGTAGTAGACCACCCCCTCGGTCCGAAGCTCAGCCTAATGCCCAATTAACCTTTGCCAGGCCTAGCTCGGGTCACATTGATTCATGCACAGCTCGCACATGGGTGGAGGCATGCAGAAACACACACAGTTCTTGAATGTGGTAGATTTTAACCACGGTGACACACATACCGCCACGGCTCATCACCTCCACCTGAGCTCCAACACCTGAGGCCCAATCCGATGTACAGTATTTTGATTTTGTGAACAGCTGCGTGTCTTTACAATGCCCCGAAAACAAAACAATGACAAATATGAACCTGTACACCTTTTCGCTGTGTACTTTGTTCTATATACATCCCAAGGCAGAATGTTTTTTTCCTTCAATAAAAAATAAATAAATAAATAAACTATTCATGAGGAGGATAAAAAAAAAAAAACTATTAGTGTGTATCTTCAATTTCTAAGACATGTACGGCCAGGACCGGCCAAAGCCTTTCTGGGGCCCTAAGCAAATTTTCACTTGGGGACCCTGGTGATGTGGGGGCACAAGCAGCCGCTTAACTCTCACACATGCCTGGGGCCGGCTCTGTGTACTGGGTAATTCGTACCCAGGACCTTCTTGAATCATGGCAGCAGTGCTACCAGCTGTGCAGCCCTCACTGTCATGTTTTATAAAAGTAAGTCAAAATAAAAAAGCAGTATGTGTTCATATAAGTACACCCTGTAATCCAGGACCTTGTAAGTAACTGTAAGTCCTAAAGAAGGGTGTACTTTCTAAGTGTCTTTGTGAAATGTTTCTGTTTTCATATATCAGAATGAGCTCTTCATTTTATGGAGGTCCATAGTATCTTTACAAATTAACAAGACCCTCATCAGTTTTAATTATTATGGGGGCTTGTAATCTGCACCTTCACCACCAGATGCCACTAAATCTAACTTCCACTTAAATCACAATAGGTTTTGTTAAACAAATTATTTGCGATCAGAATAAAACAGAAAAGCATGCAATCTTTCCAAGAAAAACTAAAATTTCAGTCAACTTTCACAGTGGTCATTTTCAGATCACATTAAAAGCAGCACAAGCAAAACCTTCTCTCACCGTGTTGGACCGCAGGGACACTCTTCCCCCACAGCGAGCGCAGAACTTGGTCTGGCAGTACGAGCACAGGTTCCCGCAACCATCCGCAAACTTGGTCTTGTGGCAGATGCCGCAGGTTGGCGCGTCATCCCGATGAACGGCTGAGCCCGCCGCCGCCGTGGCCTGCCGGATCACTGTCTCCCGGTAGCTGGAGAGGTGCTGCTGGATACCTCTGTGAGGAAAAAAAAACACCGGATAGAAGCATGAAGATTGCTTTATATGTGGCTGCAGGATTTAATGGTGCAAGTGTTTCTTTAACGATTTAAAGGTAAATGATAATCTATTTCTCATTCATCTGTGCACTTTCTAATCGCTAGTCCACAAATAGCCGGATATCTGGGGAAAGAAATGCACTTTTCGGTGTTTTGGTCTTTAATCCACACAAGAAGTCCCCTTAAGATCACAAGAAACAATTATTTCTAACAAATCCTAATTGTGTTTGAGTGTGTGTATGGAAAAGATTTAGGATCCGGTGCGTAACAATCTATCCACATACTTGCTTAGACATGACCCGGCATCGAGATTGTATTGTGCCTTACAAACATATCCTAACACGCCACTTAAAAGTTTACTTCCTGCCGCCATTTACTAATTCTTAACAGGAAGACGTTGTTGTTGTTTTTAAGCATTCTGATTGGCTGACAGGTTGTATCTTTGCGCAACACTGCCCCCTATGGGTTTGGCATGTTTAAAACAATACTGAGCAGGAAATTTGTGTGGATTAATATGGATGAAACGGGGCTCAAGCTTGTCTTCATCAGGCAAAATACACTCTCCTGCATGGTTAAATCAAAAGGTGGTCCAACAAAGTATTATTATTATTTTTATTTTCTTCCCTCTAGTATATTTTGTTTTTCAGTTGATTTGCCCAGGAAATAAGAACATTTGTCTGAAAAGTCAGTTTTGGAATGATTTATTATGGTCTCACAAACACCTTCCATTTTCAAACAGGTGTGTACACTTTTGAGAGCTGCTGTGAGTAACTTAATACATTATACATGCTAATATATTTGAATAAACAACAACAAATAGCTCGAACAGTGAATAAGGCCATTTTTGGCAATTGTCTGTTTCATATCACTGTTCCATGCAATCAGTTCTGTGTATGAAATTGTTACAGGCCGCAATTGCCAGCACAAGAAACTCCTCAAATCGATATTTCAAAGGGGGGAGGAGGAGTATTGGTTTTATGTGGCGTTACAGTAAGCTGATTAATTGGATTTCACGCCGTGGAGATAGGAGAGAGTGAATACAGATGGGAGGAAAAAGAGAAAAGGAAAGAAAGATGAGCATAGCAGCAACTCTTCAAATTAATTACAAAAATACTGAGGTGACCAAAAGAAACTGAAGTGACCAAAAATCAGAGCTCAAGCCAAGCTTTCTGACATGTCATGTAAAGTATACGAGTCTGTTTCACTAATCTTTATTGATTCTGAAATGATCTTTAAAATCCCTTTAGTAGATAAATAAGGCAAACAACCAGATCTGAGTCATTCGACGTCATATTTAAGTAATATTAGCTCAAGATGAGGACTTGGTTATGATTATAAAATAGAGAACTAATATAATTCAATGTTTGAACACATCAAGACGCCACTCATCTGAATACAGACGGTTATAAAAGCTCCACTTTATCTGAATCGCACAGTCGTTGTTGTTGGGTACTTACAGGCTGGGGCTCTGCGGTGCCAACTCCTCGCCCATCAGCTCAGCCAATCAAAACTACAAATCCCAGCAGAGGTCAGAGGAAAGAAAATCCAACATCCAGCTGTTTGCTCCACTTTTCAGCATTGCTGATGTAGTTGTAAGAGGCCAAACCCTTCCTCTAAACGCAGCTTTCAGAGACGCCAAGAACTCAACGGGTAAAATACAAGCACCTTACTTGGACACACACAAACATTTGTCACACTCTTATATGACTAATACACACACACACACACAAAAACAAAATGCAAACCTGTAAAACCCACACAGGGATGCACGCTTCCTGGGAGAAATAAGGTCACGAAGAGGTGACCTGCTGCTGCAGCACAGCAGGAATCACTTCCTGATCCATGACTCTCGCTGAGTATTCCCCAACTACCGGCTCTGCTCTGCTGCTAACAGAGTTAACCCTCAATAAACTGCAGGCCTGATATTTGGAACCTGTGTGATTGATTATATGTTTATGGTTAAACTGACAAATATTACATGGGTTCTCCTCCTCATGAAAAAGCTTTGACCAGAGCTGAATCTGGTCCGTTGGTTTGTTGCTGTGAAGCCTCGTACCTACTTTGTTGTCTCAGAGGCGCTATGCTGATGCCATGGCTTTAATCCAAAATGGCTTTTTCTAGTATTAGGCCTAATAAATCCACTGCGGCTGGATGTAAGTAAAGTCAGCCATAGAGGCAGTGAGGCCCTTCCTCAATGTCATTTTCTGCTTGGGTTCATTGAGTACTTTCATTATTTCCAAAACTATTTGCTCCAGCTTTACTGTTACAGTAAAACCCCTACTGAGCACAGCCATAAAAAATTTCACATTTACCAACAAAAAATGTGCCTGAAAAATGCAAATCGAAGCACGTTTGCACCCAAAAGGAGGGAGAATCTCTGCTTTAAGGAGGGAACTTCAAGTATTTTAATGTTTAATTTATAAATGATGGCAGCTTGGAATGAGAAATGGATAACTAGCTAGATAGCTAGCAAACTAGCTAGCTGGCTGGCCTGATGGATGGATGGATGGATGGATGGATGGATGGATCAATGATTAATAGCTACCTCATAGGGGCCTTTTAAAACCTAAGTTTTTGATAAAACAGAAACTAAACAAATTAAGTTTGGTTTTTGCAAAGTTACGGCTTGAACAGGGGTCTAAAACCTGCGGCTCTGGAGCCACAAGTGGCTCTTTGGACCTTCCACAATGGGTCTTAATATCTCTGGCTTTGGAATCAACTGTTTTAAATACACCCTTATTAACAAATTCTAATTTAAGCTGCTTTTGTCACATAATGATTTGGTTTTCCACGACATAATGACACGTTCAGATCTATTTTTTTGTCATTAAGTTGAAAACATTGTACTTTTTTTATTTTCATTTGCCATAAACTTTCAATATCCCACAGGAAGGAATGTATCCATTTTCTTTTAAGATAAGATAAGATAAGATAAAATGTTATTGTCATTGTCACATGAACAACAAAATTTGAGAAATGCCATCAGTCGGTGCAAAATGCCATCAGTCTTAATTTCAATTTCTAAAAACAGAAATAAAATGAAGTTGTTTAAAAATTGCAACAAAAAGACAGTAGCTCAGTCACTGGAACATCAGAATTTGTAAGCATTAAACCTTGGTTTAAAATTGATCTAATGATTTTAATGTAATTAAAGTATTGTGTAAATGGTTGTAAATTCATTAAGAATGTTTTGTGGAGTGGCTCTAGATGGAATATATAAATGCTGAATGTATTTTATTATTGTGTCCTTATTAATCCATGTACTGCACTTTGAATTGCCTTGTTGCTGAAAATGTGCTATATAAATAAAATTACTTTACCTTACCTCACAGGTTAGCTGAGGACTCATCTGTAGGCTATGAAAGTCTATCCTGTCTCTTTTACCAGCTGTCTGCAGCAAATGATCTCTTTAACAAAACAGAATATTACTTTGAAAATCAACAAAATAAAACAGACAGAAAAGATATTCTAACACTGCGCCAAGTTCCAGTTAACAATGTTTAGTTTTGTAATGGCTCTTTCCGATGCTTGCTGTCTAAACTGGCAGAAGCAGGAAGTACGTCAAGTACCCTTCTACAAATTAGTCAACCACAACAAGCCATCAAATCTTCTGCTGGAAGAAGCAGCTTCTAGAAACGTATGGTTTGAGGGTGGCTGCAGATTTTAATTAGGATGGAGGGAAGGGAAAGGAAGGACGGGGAAACGCATGAAGGCCAACATCAGAAAGAAAAATGCACAGAGACAAAAAAAACAGAGCTCATTAAAGAAATTCAGAAATATTATATTCAAATGAAGCCACAAGGTTAAAGCAAAGTGAACATAATTCCTCAGCTTCTTGCACAAGCACAGAAACAAACCTAATCATTTTTCCCAACAAAATCTTTGATGCGTTCACTTGCTTGGAAAAGTTGTTGTGTGTATATCCCAATGCTTAATATACATTTCAGACAAAACCTTCATGATTCAACAACATTTCAAGTGTAAAGAAGCTGGGAAAGTTTGGTCAGTGATGATGCAAAGTTGCATGTGTTGCAATCTGAAGATAAACTTTAACAAGCCTTCTGCATAGAAATTATATTCCATATTTGAGTGTTGTGTTGTGTTGTAGCTGGCATATTTACATTTTTGAATTGCTAAATATGTCTGACAACAGTAATGCTGGATTTCTTTTGGCTTTTTGGAGAAAGTCAATAAATCTCTTAAATGAAGAAGAAACAAAATTCGGGTTTCTTTTAGATTGGAGGAATTTGTTTACATTTTGCAACCCTCGCACTACTTAATATACAACTGAAACCAGAAGTTTACATACACCAAATAAAAAGACATCCTCACTGATGTCACTTTATATTTACACCCATGGAAGCAATCTCAAGGATTACTAATTAAACACTGATAAATCTAAAAATGAAGGTGAAAAATTGGAAATAAAATAATTTTGGCTACCTTTGCATCATACTATAGAAATCAGTGTGTCAGTGGTGATTTTGTTAAAACTATTTCTTAATGCCGGTTGTAAGCAAATGTTCTCAAATTGAAGTTTTGCATGTGATTTGCTTCAGCAATAAAACATTAAATGACTTTACCAGGAGTGCAAAAGTAAGGGTGGAAGAATCAAATCTGAGTTCGATGCTTCTATCATTTTCCTTTTAAGCTTAAGGCTATTTTCCTTTCAAATAAAAATGCTCAACAAATACTAAACCTGTTGCATAGAGATGTTTTCAGAAAGAAATAAAAACAGTTGCACCTGAAGTGTGTACACCGTGTTCTAAATTATTATGCAAGTGATATTTTCTCAGATATTGCTTGAAACCTGTGGCCTGCTTAATAATGTGGAACATCCTTCTTAAGTAGATTTCCTTTAATTAAGCTCAGCAAACAAACTAAACAACCCAGCTCTCTGAAATTAATTATAATGATTCAAAGAGCCCTGACACACAATACCATCTATAAATTTAATAGCACAACAAAAAATAAAATTTTTATGACACTTAAATCCAATTTGCATAATAATTTGGAACATGGTGTATTAATACGAGATGCCTTCTCCTGTCACTATTTACAATGGCACAATAGCATGCACAGCGCTGACTCACTATAAACAAGTATGTTACCAAGAGAAAAAAAAAAAAGACCATTTACCCACTTTTTCTCGGTGTGACTCACTAGTGTGTTTTTAATGGTTATTGGATGATAGAGTTTGTGGCAGAAAGGAAAGAGATATATTGGGTTCAGGATACTAAGTGAGTTTGAGGGAGAAAATACTGGAGAAGATGGATGAGATGATGTGAAGAAGAATGAGAGAGAAGAGGGGAAGAGCTTTTGCAGGACGTTTATAGAGCCGTGACAGAAACTGCTAATAGCTGTAACTCAAAGCTGGACAGAACCGAGACCTTTTAGTGGCAAGGACAGGCCAAGACGACACACAGGGCTTTCACTGTTGTCATTTTATTATTTCAGACTTTCTCTTTCAGTCTTAAGTACTACAAAGAAAAAGGTTTCAACTGTTGGACCGTCTACTCTGAACCAATTATGGAAAAACAGCACTTAGTTTTTAAGGTCCACAAATCTGGAACAAACTTCCGGTAAACTACAAAACTGCTGAAATACTGAATTCATTTAAATCAGGGCTAAAAACTAATTTACTGAGCTTCACCTTTGATTTATAATAAGTGGAACTTAAATTAACTGTTCATTACTTCTCTTTATTTTCTTTTTTTTTCTTTGTGTTATGTTTTTATCTTGCAAAGAAACTCAAACTGTCTTATTCCTGAAGTGTACTATACAAATAGCATGATTCTTGCCCATTATGGTCGATCTAAGAGATGGTTTGAATTTCCTCCTTCTCTCCCTGCTCTGCATCCATGGAGCCTCCTTTCCAAATCCTCTGGGATTTAAAGTCATAGTTCAGGTATTATTTGTGCTTCTGAGATGCTGCTGTAAAAACTGAAAAAATAAATAAATACCTTGTTGCCATGGTGACGAATAACAACAACTGTCTAAAAGTGAAAAATTAAGAGCAAAAATCCTTCCAGCTGCACAGCATCCAAAACCAGAGGGAATAGTTGTCCAAACATGAAATTCCTCAATCAAGGAAGTAATGAACAAACTTCAGGATCCAAAAGAATTGAAATTGGGAGGACAATAAAATACAAATCCACACCAGACTAGAGATTTGTATTTGTTAAAAAAAAATGGGGGAAATTATCTAATTTGTGTTGATATGTCAACTAAGTGTAAATATGGTCATACACAAATAAAAATGTTCCTCAGAACAGAAATGTTTACATTTTGTAAATCACTATTTTTTTTTAGAATAGAATAGAATAGAATTCAACTTTATTGTCATTGCACTGTCACAAGTACAAAGCAACGAAATGTAGTTTGCGTCTATCCAGAAGTGCTATACATTTCTTACATTTGTGAAAATACAACAAAAAAAATAATTCAAGTAATGATGACTTTGGCACATACATTTTTCTTTTTGCTTCAGCTGGTGACCCAGGTTGATGCAGAATAAACATTGCAACAATAAGTCAAACAACCAGAAGCAATAGTCTAATTTGGACAGATTTTCCAACACAAACCAAAATGACCAGCTGTTTATCCTTTATAAGCTATGCGTAAAATATTTCACACATTCAAAGAATGTAGCTAATCTTTAGTAGCCAATGCAGAGTTTTAAAAAAAACTTTGCACATTGATTTAACCGAAGAAAGGTGCCAGCAAACTTTTTCTCCTTAGCTGCCAATTTACTTAAGTCTTAAGAACTAGATATGATGATCACAGAAGGACGCTGCTCCAGGCAGAGAAAAGACAATGATCTCACAATGAGAACATATTTTATACAATAGCCAAAAGCCATTTTTCACATTTATAAGACAACATTTAAGCTTGTATAATCCAGAACTAGAACTGGGTAACTCATTTCTAACCAAGCACAGTATTTGAAATATTAAAGACACATAAGCAGCAAACATCAGTACTGTACAATTTATTTATTCACTGAGCCAGAATTTAGCCTAAGTTAGTATGTTTTGTATGAACTAATATGACATAATTTGACACAATAAGTTGAGCCTATCTTTAATGATCATTATGGGACGTATTTGAACCAAAGGCCTTCTTGCTGCAAGGCAACAGTGATGCGAACTGTGCCACCATGCAGCCCAGTTTGCAAAAATACTGCTAATCTTGTCAACATAATCATTGTAAAAATCTTTATTACTGGCTTGGATCAGTCAAACTGCTCTTACTGCATGTTTCTACAGGTTGGAAGGACAACCAACCATCACGTTAATCTTTAGAGATCATCTTAATAAAATAATATTACAGGAAAAGTGGTTCACATCAACTCAATTTGTCTATGAATGAGTTAAAATGATCTTCTGGCAATCAGCATTAGTTTTATAGACTTCAGAAAGTAGATTCTGACATTTGCAGATCTTTTTTTGTTCTCTCCTCGTTGGGCTTAATAGAGCCATTTTCCTAATGTCTGGCTAACACAGCGCATCAAAGAGAAATGTTTCCCAGAACAGCAATCAATCGATTTTTTGAGAAAATTTAAGCTCAGCCAATGAATAAAAATTATCAGCAGTTGATTAGAGGCATGGCTCTATGTGTTTAGACTCATGTTTTAATCTTAAGAACACAGAGATCACGAGAAGCAATGGTGAGCACTCTGGCATCCCCAGGAGAAGGACGGACTTCCCTCAAAATGAAAACCCAAATGCAGATTAATTTACAGCTGAAACTAAATCCACAATAACTACATTTCTTCTCACTTTGTCAGCCATTTATGAGGTAAATTAATTTGAAGTAAAGCTTTTCTATATGCAGCACAGGATATAGTATTACTTATTGTAAAACATTTTAAGCAGATTTTCCAGTTTACTGAAGACACTGTTAGTTTGAGCCAATAATTGTTACTGTGTGTCCACTCCATCTCACCACTTTCTAACAGGCTCACAATTAATTTGCTCTCCAATCTCCCAAAATAGCTTTGGACCCTCCTCCGCCACAGCTTGTCTCCTGCATTAAAGTGTGCACTTATGCTTAAAACACCTCCAAAACATTAAAGATCCCCCTTGCTTGACATGACAGTTAATGGGTCTAAAAATAAGGCAGATAAAATAGCTGAGTCCTGAAGTCCTTGAGCGTCGTTGTTGTTTTCTGGCCAAATGTTGGCGCTGCCTCTTCCGGTCCCGGCCACTCGTGAAGCAGAGCGGCACCGGGTTGGGAACGGGAGCCAGCTCCCTCTCTTTCCCTGTGGTGACTCAGGCCTCTTTGGCCGAGTATGAGTCACTCCTCCATTTCCGGGATCGATATTCAAAAAAGCAGGCAGACATGAATCAAATAACAATGAGCAGTTTCAGAGAAAATCACCTCGCAGCCATTAAGAAATTAGGAGCTCCAACTTTTCCGTCTCATTAGCAAGCAGCAAGTTCACTTTTGTCCCCCTGCCATGGACTTCACCACATCCAATTTTCAAACTTATTATGGTGTCAGCATTGTATGTTTCTTCCTACAACCTTATTTTACTCTTTTTTCCAATCTAGCACACACACATATACAAACGCACACATAATGCGGACAGGTCATCTTGGAGATTGATTGCGACTCGCCGAGTGTCCCATAATAGACGAGTATTAAAAAAGTTTCCTCCCTCTCATGCTGTCTGTGAAATTGAATGGAAAGTAAAATGCGAGCCAGAATTAGAAACAGGGATCTGGTCTGCAGCAGCTGTGTGTGCGTACAGAAAAGGTGTTTGTGGAGATGCAATGCAGAACCTCCTCAACTCTTTTTAACACCTCATTATTTGCAGAAAACAGTTTGTCGCCTCTGCAGGCTGATAGAAATCTTTGATGACTAAGATTGTTATTAAAACATCTCCCATACTGGACAGTTATTGATAAATGCACACCACACTCAGAAAAAAAACTGCTTCTGTCTCTTTGAGGCAGAACAAAATGAGTTTCTGAAGCAAAAAAAGGACAGTGCATTCAAAATATTACAAGAATATACCTAATTATGGTCACAGTGGTTGGAAAAGAAATAAAAATAGATATTTTTAGCATATTTTTGAAAGAATGGACAAAAGGCCCTGAAATGTGTGTGATAAATTAATAGAACTAAAAAATAAATTTCAAAGAAACATTCCTCATCCCTTCCTTATTCGGCTCCTCATCTTTACTCTTCAAGTTAAATCCCTGAGAAATATACCTAATATACAACAACATAACAAAATATAATAAAGTTTCACCACAATGTAACCATCACTCAACAAAGATAAAGCTCCCCAATCCTTCTGGTCAGTGAATGCACCACTACTAATTCCATCTGACTGTGTGGAAAAGCACCAAATCTCTCTGATCCAACCAAACTAAACAGCTGTTTATGGGAAACAGGGCTCACCACCCAGGGTGTTGTACAGTCTGAGAGGGGTTACCAAAACAACAGTCAGCACAAAGTGTTCTGTGGTACAAAACAGCCAAAACTACAGAAGTACAAGAGGGAAGAGAAACCAAATGACCATCACGTCAGGACAATTCCAGTTGCCAAAACTGTGTAACATCCAGAAGCATGAAAATGATCAGCCTTTCATAATGGCATTAAGAAGAAGCACCAAAGGGACATGTAGGACCCTATGAGGTAGCACAAGCCAACACTGACCATTATACTTCCGGCTTACAGTAGCAGAAGCCAAAGTACAGTGTCCATTAAAGCATTTTCAGCCTTCATTTAAATGAACTCAGTGTATCAGGCATCTTGCAGTTTCCTGGAAGTTTATTCCAAATTTCTTGAACATATGTCAAAGTAACTATGTTACAGTTACAGTAATTTGAGTATTCAGTAACCTGCTTACACTTTTTTGTGTATTGATGCACAGCTCCAGTATAATGAAACCCAAATATTTATTTAGACACAGATTTCTGGATTCATATATTTCTTTTTCTTTCCTACAAGCTGTTCTTTGCTGCTTGCATACCTCTCCGTTTGTGCCTGCATGTGCTGCGATGTGGCCTGGCTGCTCACCATATAGGTACGGGGACATGCAGCATCTCTCACTCTCTAGTCGTCTCTCACTGTGCCAGAGCTCTGCTGCTTCTCCCTCATGCCACCACGCTGAACTGCCGGGGCGTACTCTTACCTCCCCTCTCTCTCTGCCTCCATCCCACCAGTACTACCTCTTCCTCATACATCACGCTCCGTCTGACGGGTGCTACAAGTTACCGGAGAGGGGAGATTTGCAGTGTTGAAAGCACTGAGAGCTTTTCGCCTAGAAATCCAGTGCAGAAGAGCACATGCAGGATTTGGGGGAACCCCATTAGAAAAGAAACGTGATGATTCATCCTCAAACTGACAGCAGTAATTTCATACACAATAGCACAAGTGTACAGTGTGCTTCTTAGCTAACCATCTCTGTCATGTAGACTTTGCTTTTCTCCTCATTCCTCCCTCCCCTCTTCTCACCTCCCCCTTCCTCTTGGTATACTTCTCTGACTGCCTTTCCACCCACTCACTGCTCATCCTCACTTTTTCTCTCCATTTCTCACTTCTTCCTCTCTCTCCTGCTCTCTCTCTTTCCCTAAACTCTCTCTTTTGTAGCCATTTCGACCCTAACATCAGGAAATGTGTGCAAGTAGATGTCATCGTTAATAAATATTGAATTAAATTTAAATCAACCTTCTTCTTTATCACCAGCATTAGGATTAACATCACATAAACGACAATAAAGAAAAGCCCTTCATATGGGGGAAAGTCCAGGTAAAACGTATGATTTTATGTGATGAAGTGAAAGGCATTCCTGTCAGTCTCATTTTAGCTTTTTATCTAGATATCATAAATTTATAATCAATATCTACTGGGAGGTCATCTGTGTTGAAACTTTCTTTAAGTCAATACCAAAAGTATCAAAATAGAGAAGGTTTTAAAACTTCTTTAGATGCATAAATTGAAATATAACTAAAATTGGAGTAGATTTTCAGCTCCGCCAACATATTTTCAATAGATTAGAGCACAGGTGTCAAACTCCAGTCCTCAAGGGCCAGTGTCCTGCAACTTTTAGATGTGCCTCTGCTGCACCACACCTGAATAGAATAATTAGGTCATTA
>CAEFZX010001144.1:0-30696 GCA_903066825.1 Alfaro cultratus | reverse complement strand
TCATTAGAAGGCCTAAGAAGAACACTGACATGCTGAAAAGGCTGTTGGTACCACCAGGGAGAGAACTAAAATGTGCAGGATGCCGGCCCTCGAGGACCGACTTTGGGCACCCCTGCTCTAGAGTAAGACACAGACTTTTACAGACTTAAATAACTGTGAGCTTGTTTCAGTTTTCATTGGATTTGTTTACATCTGTTTCTCTATAAGAACTCAGGGGGAGTGAAACCTATTATAACACATTTATGCTTCATTTTTTCCCCTAATGAATTTGTTTTCTGCTGTAATTGTGCAGGATGAATGTCATCATATGTGAACAACAGTGAAAGTAGAAATGGTTTCTCAAAGTTTTATTTTTTATATCATAAAAACATGAAGTTTTAAAAGGCAGCATAAATATTTGTTTAAAGTTTACACTGTAAACTTTAGTGAAGCCTGGACTTCACCATTGTTCCATTTTGAGGTGTTTTGAAACACTTTGAAAGCCAACATTAGAGGATGTTTCATGTTGTACAGGATACCTGAATATGACCCGTTCAGATCGGTCCAAAAGTCTGTAGTCGGCTCTCATTTTATAACATTTAGCTTTCAAATAGCCAGATTTAAATTTAGTCTTTTAAAGTGGAGTACAAGACTAAATTTGTAACAGAATAGAGCTGTTAGTTTTCAGAAAGACGGAATTATAAGCAAAATGTTTTTTGCATCACTTTTGGGTTTTTTCTGTTGATTTCTGTTGGTTCTGTTCTGGGAAACCTTTAACATCCGACCAAACAATCTGATCCAGAGCTAATCTCCAGTTACCCCCTGTCCTTCTGTCCAACCTACCAGCTACCTCTTTGTCAACGGCCTGTTGGGGCTCTGGCTTCGTCTCTCACAGAGGTAGATGCTGAGCTTCTTCTAGCCTCTAATCCTGGTGTTTGTTAATCCTACTGAGCCTTTAGTTAATCCAACCTCAAGCAGAGCTGGATTCTGCTGTTTGGACTGAACCGCACCGGTCCGGTTGTACCTGGAAGTCAGAATCTCTGAACTCTGAGTCTGAATGTCAAATGCCTTCTGATGGTCTGACTCGGAGAGTTTCTCATCATACACAAACATTTATAAATCCAATATGGCCGCCATACATGCATAAAGCGGCAACAGCTGCCATCATAATCTGTCTATAGCTGCAGATGTTTATATAATATATAAAAAATGGAATTGGATAAATATCTAGGAATTTTTTGGGTATTTTTAAAGAACCACAGTTTTATTTCTGTTTTGCAGTTTTGAAATAAAAACATAAAAATGTTGGCAGAAAGAGCACTAATATGTTTCTTCTATAGGATGTGGATGTTTGTGGACAACTATGTAAAAACACAAAAAAAATCATAGTTTCAACCTAATAAAAGCTTTTTATCTAAAAACACTTTTGGCACTTTTAGTGTCAGCATTTTGTGGAAATTGAATGCAATTGTTACTTGGATATTTTTTTTTTAAACCATTAATTGATTCTTTAGCATCTGTAGCCAGAGTTATTAAAAGCCATTGTGAAAGGTCTAAAGACCTGCAGGTTCCAGACCTCTGGTCTAGAGGGCCACATAAAAAGCTATGGCGGCCCATATGTGGCCCCCTGACCTTCAGTTTGACACTGTTGAACTCTGGCGACGTTCTTGTGCCTCTAACTGAAAACTGAAACGTCTCTCCAGGTGAACGGGACGCCCGTGTCCGTCCCGTTCCTAACTGGCCTGATGACGCGTCTGTCCACGTCTGAGGGCTTCATTGTCATCGACACGCCGCAGGACATTCAGGTTCGCTACAACCGCTTCAACACCCTCAGCATCACCATGGGCCAGCGGCTCCAGAACAAGGTGTGCGGCCTGTGTGGAAACTTCAACGGAGACCCCAACGACGACTACATCACCTCCAGGGGCAAACCGGCCGTCAGCGCACTGGAGCTGGCCCAGAGCTGGAAGACCAACGGCATGCAGAACAGGTAGAGATGGAAACCTTCCATATTAGAGGAGAAACCGTTTATAGCAGAGCGAGTAGCGATGGAAACCTTTTAAAAAGCAGAACAGGTGATGATGGAAACCTTTCATAGATTGTCCCAACAGTCTGTGAAGCTTTGCTGAGTTTAATAACTCAGCCGACTGTTTTTGTGTCCCAGTTGTGACGAGACCCAGTACGTGGCTTTAGCCCAGTCCTGTGACAACACGGCCGTCCTGGCGCTGCAGGGCGAAGACGCCTGTCAGAAGCTGACCCAGCTGAAGGGCTTCTTCCAGCCGTGCCACGGCCTGCTGGACCCGCAGCCCTTCTACCAGTCCTGCTACCTGGACGGCTGCTACAACCACCGCAAGGCGCAGGTCTGCGGCTCCCTGGCAGCCTACGCCGAGGCCTGCCGCTCCCTAGGAACCCTGACCACCAAGTGGATCACCCAGGAGAACTGCTGTAAGAGCACCGTCAGACAGCTGGTCCTGTCCGCCAGGGGCCGCCATTAGTAAAAGTTACGCAGTCAAAAATTATTAATGGGAATAATTTGGGTTATTTAGCCTGTCATAAGAAATAAAATGCAGGTTACTTTTTCAAAGTCTTATTTTCACCATGTCATTCATCCGTTTAAAAAAGTTTATTACAAACTATATAATTAGTTAGCAAGCTAAATAATTAGCTCCAATGTAAATATTTAGTTTAATGCAAAATATTTAGTTTGACCTTAAATATTTAGCTCCACTTGGTATCAAACTAAATATTTAATTTGACACTAAATATTTATTTTTCTCACTTCTTATTTAGTTAAACTAAATATCTAGCTTTAACTAAATATTTAGTTTGGAGCTAAATATTTAAGTTGAAGTATTTAGTATTTAATATTTAGTTTATCCACTAAGCATTTAGCTTGCTTATTTCATATTTAGTTTGAAATTGTGATGTTTAACATGGTAAATATTAGAGGCCAAAGAATCCAATTTATTGCTGTTAATTCTTGGTTCTGTTATAGTTTTCCTGTTTTTGGAAAACAGCAAAAAAAAAGTGATAAATCTGAGCGGTGTGAATACTTTCAGGCTGATTTCTGACCTTTCTGTGTGAGTGCGACAGCTAACATTGTGTGCTCACCTGTCTTTAGCAGAATGGATCTACGACCCGTGTGCCGGAGAGATCTGCACAAACTTCACCTGCGAGTTGGAGAACGGAGGCGACCTGTGCGGCTGTCCAGAGCTGCCCACCAACCCTGCAGGTGAAGCTCCCGCCGCGTCACGGCGTCCACACCTACCAAACACGCCTGTGCTTCATCCGAATGTGTCCGGCAGGTGGGGATGACATCATCCAAGCGGAGGTGAACTGCAAGCACGCCCTGATGGAGGTCTCCATCTCCAAGTGCAAGCTCTTTCAGCTGGGCTTCGAACGCGAAGACGTGAGGATCAACGACGAGCGCTGCGCCGGCATCGAGGGCGAGGATTTCATCTCCTTCCACATCAACAACACCAAAGGCCACTGCGGCTCCATCGTCCAGGTGCGCTGCTGCTCCTGGAGCTCGGGGTGTCAAATGTCGTCTCGTTTACGGTCAAACCGGTGGATCATTTGACTCAGAAAAAATATGGCGATATCAAAAGACGACGTCGTATAACAGAGCCTGACCTGAGCAGCTCCGTCATTTTCCACACAGAAATAAAAATGAACAAAGTTTCTGACCACAAGCTCAGAAAACAGCTGCAAAAACGGAAATGATCAGGATTTTTTAAAAATATATTTATTTGTGGATAATTTTTAAAAGGAAGATTTTCTTTTATATTAAAACAAGAATCTTGGTTTTGCTCATAATGTTTGAGTTGTTAAAGAAACATGAGCATCTTGGAAAAACTAATGCTCTGTTGTTTTCATTTGTGTATTTAAATATTTTTATTAACACTTAGTAGCTGATTTTTGTTGGGGTTTTTTTTGGTCGTTTACATTGATACTTAAGTTTATTTTGAAAAATTATAAACTTAAATCTTACTTGCTTGTCAATTTTATATTTTTTTGTTGTATGTATTTATATGCAAATACTTTTTTTTATTCTGATGATATAAAGTAAAACAAAAAAACAGTTTTGAAGTTACATATTTGTTTGGCCAAACCCAGTAGAACAAAAGCAGAACATGTGGATTATTGTCTGTTTTTGGATCATTTTTCCTGTTTTTGTAAATCTCACCCTCTCCTCCTTTAACTGAATGTTTCTGGGCTGAAAGTGTTCATTTTTTATTTTTTATTTTTTGTCCTCTGCAGTCTAACGGCACACACATCATGTACAAGAACACCGTCTGGATCGAGAGCGTCAACAACACCGGCAACGTCATCACCAGAGATAAAACCATCAACGTGGAGTTTTCCTGCGCCTACGAGCTGGACCTGAAGATCTCCCTGGAGACGGTCCTGAAGCCCATGCTCAGGTCTCACGCAGCACCTGCCCAGAAATACAACCTAAAAAAAAAATCCTTCAAATAGTTCAGCTTTTGTTCCAGCTTCATGACATCAGGCTGAGAAATCCAAACATTTACTGAGTGGGGAAGAAAAATCCCACATTTTCTGCCGAACAGCAATAATTTATGCAATAATTTAAACTGAATTTAAACAACATTTAAAAAAGGGCAAAAAAATTAAGAAATACATTAAAGTTCTAAAAGCAAAATTTAACCTTCATGTTAAAAAATGGAAATTTAAAGCAAATAAAACCTGAAGGATTAAAGAAATGATCCAATAAATTAATATTTGACCATTTTCCTGAAAAGGAACCAGCAGATTCTGCTTGACCCAGTAAAATTAGCAGGAGCTGCTGCTGAAATGATTATTACTATTACTGTTATTATTATTAACATTATTTCGGGACAGAAATGTCTGATGCTTTCTGCTCTCCGTCCAGCGTGATCAACCTCACCCTGCCGACCCAGGAGGGAAACTTCATCACCAAGATGGCGCTGTACAAGAACTCGTCGTACCGCCACCCGTACCGGGAGGGCGAGGTGGTGCTGAGCACGCGGGACATCCTGTTCGTTGGCGTGTTCGTGGAGGGGGCGGACGTCAACCAGCTCATCCTCATCGTGAACATGTGCTGGGCCACGCCGTCGCGCTACAGCAGCGACAGACTGCGTTACATCATCATAGAGAGAGGGTAGGCTTCACCGGGTTCACCGGGTTCACCGGGTTCACCTGGTCAGCAGAAAGTGAAACCTGACGGGTTAGATCCGCCCACTTCTGATGACGCCCTGGGCAGCTGCCTATTTTTGAAAGGACATTGTTCAGCTCTGTTGCATAAAATTAAGATGAAAATTCATTAAATGTGTTTTTATAATGTAGTTATTGCTGCCATATTTTGTTGTTTTTAACAGCTGGAACCAGAAGTTTCATATATTACATTAAAAGACATGTATGTTTTTTTCCACACTGTCTGACCTGAAATCAGAATAAACTTTTTCTGTTTTAGGTCATTTACAATTTTCAATTGTTTCCCTATTTGCTAAATTCCAGACTAACAAGCAAGTCATTTTTTCAGCTGATTTTTATTACTTTGTGTTAAAATTAGACGAAGATAAACAAAGTAAATACTTAAAAATTTCATTTTTTAAAGGAAAATAAAACTACCCAAACTGGCCTGGACTTGTACAAAAAAGTAATCACACCCCAAAACTCAGGAACTTTGCTAACGGAAACCATCAAATGTTTTTGGTAGGGAGCATTTAGCATCACCATGGATGACCTTTGACCCTTTCTGCTTTTGCTGAATTGGTTTAGTTCAGTTTTCCAATAGGAACTGTCTGGTTAAGGTCATTACACAGCATCGTTATACCATTTCAAACTTTGACTAGGCCACCCAAAGCCGTCATTTTGAGCCATTCCGAAGCATAAAAGAATCTCAGACTGTTTTACAAGACAAACTATTTCCAAAAACTTAGAACAAATCATGTCACTGCTTATTTTGCCTATAAAAACTGGTTCGTAGAGGCTGATGCGCGTTTCCTCCTCCAGGTGTCCGAACACGAAGGACAACACCATCGGGATGGCGGAGAACGGCGTGTCCCTCACCTGCCGCTTCCACGTCACCGTCTTCAAGTTCATCGGCGACTACGACGAGGTGCACCTGCACTGCGACGTGTCGCTGTGCGACTCGGACACCAACGCCTGCAAAGTGGTGAGAGGCTCGAGGAAAGACGCTCGGCGCCAATCGGAGCGTTCTCCCAACCGCTTTCCGTTTCAGTAAAGCTGTGTGTCGTCTTGGTCCAGAACTGTCCACACAAGAGGAGGATGTACTCAGAGGACAGCGAGCACAAGGAGCACATCCTGTCAGTGGGACCCATCAGGAGGAGAGGTCAGGAAACCGTAACGTGAATCCTAAACTCCTCTGGGTCTGGAGGACGATGAGTCCAAGTCCAGCTGCTGGCAGCAGCAACAACCAGCCCAGATGGTTCCCTCTGTGAAAGCAGCCGAACCTTTTACATTAAAAAATTTAAATAAATACAACAAAATTTAACTTTTCAATTAAAAAAGCTTAAAAGAAAAAATCTGCCGAACCTTTTATTTTAAAAGGCAGCTAAACTTTTACTGTTTATATAAAAAAGAACAACTGAACTTTGAAAAGTAAATGAAAAACATAATTTTAAAAATTATTTTAAAAATACTTTTTTCCTTTTTTTTATTCAAAATCTAAATCAACTTATTAAAATAGGTGATCTGTTTTTTTAATAAAATTAATTTCTTTAATGGTTTAAAATAAGACTTACCAGACTTTGTTTCTTTTATTAAAAAATATTTTTTTAATTTAAAACATGATTTAAAAATTTTTTTATTTTTTTTTTCATAAAAAAAAATACAAATGATTTTAAAAACAGCTGAACTTTTATTTTTAAGATAAAAATAAAAACAATATCAACAACTGAACTTTTTTTCTTTATTATATAAAGAATAAAAATAAAAGAAAAATTAATTATTAAATAACAGTGGAACATTTTTCTTTAAATACATAAAATTGCATAAGAAAAATTTTAATAAATTTTAAAAACACTGAATTTTTAAGGTGCGTTCAGGTACAACTCGTACACTGGAGCGTCTATATATCAAAACAACTCCAAAGTGATGTAAACATCTTTTATTCTGACGCATCAGAGCGTCCAAATAATTATGATTTCATTAATCCAGGCATTAACTGAAACCTGATCATCCTAAATTATTCACAATAATCAAACCAAATCTCCAGTCAGCTCTCTTTTTAAAGTTATAAAACAAAATAAAATTAATTTAAGAAATGTTAAAAAAAGGAATTAGAAGAAACTTTTTCCAATAATCAATAAACCGGAAGAAAAACTTCACAAAACAAACCAATAAATGTTGAATAAAAGTAAAAACTTGACAGTATTTGTTTAAAAGCAGCGTTTGTTTTTTCTTGGTTTTTATGTCAATGACATCACTTCCTGTCTCCTCCAGAGTCCGACTGGTGTGAGGAAGACAACGGTGGCTGTGAGCAGATCTGCACCAGTAAGGGAACTGGGCCCATCTGCAGCTGTGTGACTGGGATGCTGCAGCCTGATGGGAAAAGCTGCCGCAGTAAGAAAGACACAAAATGTCAGAAATCATTTAGTCACCGAGTTTTTACTGTTTTCTGGCTGATTTCTGCACATAAAGTGCCAAACAATAGAGCTTTACAGTCTGATAATTCGTCACATGTTTCAGATTGGTGTGAAAGCTTAGAGTTTAGGTTGATAAACATTTTCTGTGAAACATAACTTGAAATTATTTCCAGAAATGGCACCGAATTTTATTTATTTTCTGTGAAATATTCTTTAATAATGCAGCTTAGGAAGCAGCCAATCCAGAGACAGCATTTATTTTGTATTTATTTTAATACAAAAATGCCACAAGTTATTTTTCCAGCACAAATAAGTTAAAGTAAAAGTACAACACAAAATAGTTTAGCAACTATATTTTTCACTTGTAGTTAAATTTTATAGTAAAGACGACGACAAACTACTTGCTTGTCCAAATAAAACAAAACTGTTTTTTTTTTTTAAAAGTTTCTGCTTTCACTGAATCGCTCACACATATTTTTGGACAGGTTGTTGTAATCGACACCTGCAGGATGCAGCGTTGCCACGGTAACGGTGGCAAAATAACGCCTTTCTGTGGGAACACATCTCAACAACGCAACTAATCTGCTCTGCAAACATTAATACAGACGTTTGTTACACAATATAACATGGAAAAAAGCAAACAAAGTGTTTACCAAGAACATGCCATCTACCTTTTAAATGCTTTTTTGTACATCTATTGCCTCAAAGTAACAAATATGAGCTTGTTTCACTCAGAGAACGGAGAAAACTTCACAGAAATTAAAGTTAAGCCATAGCTGAGTTCTGCGTGTTTGTTGAATGTGTGAAGCATAAAATCTGAATCTATAAATAACCGGGGATTATTTGCATTTCTGACGGTTTTGTTCTGGTTTTGGTTCTGCAGCTCTGAGCTCGTCCTGTAAGGTCGCCCCTGCTCTGCCTCTGCTGAGCGCCAGCGCCGTAATCTCCATCGTCCTCACCCACTTTAACTCCTTCATCGTCTCCTAACAGCCACAGCAGCCAAACGCCAAACAGAAAAGACTTGAAGACGAGACAGGAATTTGAATTTCTGAGTGCAGATGTGAAAATAGCTCTTTGTAGAACACTGTAAAGCTTCTGTTCTTTAGATTCATCAGGATTTCTAATTTAAAGTGTGTAGAGGTTGGTTTTATAAAATGTTTCTGATTGTTTTCCTTTTTTATGGAAGTATTGTGTTAATAATGATCACCACCAGATGGCGCCAAAGAAGCAAATATCTTCAAATCTAAACAGTGGAACTTTTGAGGAGGATTAAATGTGAAAGTCAGGGAGAGATTGAGATTAAATTATTATAAACTACATTTCTTGGTGAAATAAAACATGATTGGATAGTTTGACAGTCAGGACTGTAAGAATAAAATCTGAAACTGGCCTTTTTAAGCGTTGCCTCTGGGATAACAGCTGCATCTAAAATAAACACTCATTGGATTGAGTCACAAAATGACATTTTTGTTGCAATCTGTTTTTCATTTACTCAGATAGTTTGTGAGGATTTTCTTGCAGCATCTCCAAGCTGAAGTTCTGTTGAACTGGGAAATGTTGACTTCCCAGTCAGAAAAATCAACTGGAGCACCCTCCCAGATTTCTCACTGGGAATCTAGGAGCTACTCCGACTACCCTCAGCTACAACTTGTAAGGCTAACTTTCCGTTTCAGTATGGCCGCTCCTCGCATCAACAGGAGTAAAATGAGGTGGGAACCTTTTTATTTTCCAGGACACGCGTATCTTGTGTGTCTTTAGTTTAGTTTAGCTAGCTGCAGTTAGTTAAACTAGCTAAACTAAACTACCTGACCTGATTTAGTTTAGCTATTTTAGCTAGCTACAGTTAGCTAAATTAACAGTTTAGCTAAACTTCTTTAGCTAACTATGACTACATTATCTAAACTACCTAAAGTTTAGCATACCTAAACTGTAGCTAGCATACCTAAACTGTAGCTAGCTAGTTCCATCATCCTTATATCATCACACTCATATTTAGTTTAGCTAAACTAAACTAGCTTAGTTTAGCTAAGCTAGAAACTACAGTGGCTCTAATACACCGTCATACATTTCTGCTCTCAGTCCAGAAAACATTTCGAGCCGCTAACGACACCTGACCTTTACAAAAAAACTTGTGTTGTTAAACAAGTTTAACTAAAATAGATTATCTAAGCTCATTTAGTTTAGCTATATCTAAACTAGTTCAGTTTAGTTCACTCTAAACTGAACTAAACAAAAAATGTTGTTTGTAATGGAAAGTAAAGCTTAAAATTAGTACGTAGAGGAACTGCAAACAATGTGTATGGGGGCCGCCATGTTGAAATTCCGACTTTTTAACTGGAAAGCTGTTAACTCTGGTTTGACGTCAAACTCAGCTCCAAGTTATGACTGCAGGGGAACGAAGCATAACTTCTAACAGGAAGTCATGGTTGTTTTGAAGCTTTCTGATTAGCTGACAGGTTTATCTTTTGCTACACTGCCCCCTATGGGTTTGGCATATTTACAACAAAACTCAGTGGTGGATTAAAAAAGGTGCTTAGTACAACAACCCCTGTAATCTCTGCTGATTTTCTTCTGAAACTGGCTAATCCTTCAAACAAAAGCTTTTAGATGTCAGACAGGCTCTTTGTGTTAATGTTCCATTTCTTAGTGGAATATTTTAACCACAACCCAGCTGTGGCTTAAATGCAAAAAGGCCAGAAGGTCAAATCCAGACAACCAGATTCATCCCAAACAACAACACGGCTCAGAAAAGCTTTAAGAATTATCAGGTCCTCAAGTTTGACCTAAATATTTATTTAGGTCAAAATAAAACGCATCTCTCTGGTCATTTTTTTTCTTTTGCAACAAAGTTGTCCCCTGATGGATTGAATGAATCACAGGAAATGGAAGCACAAAGGAGAAATGGCAAAAATAACAGCAAGTTTAAAACTCTGCAAACTTGTTCAATAAAGTAGAAGTCATCCACACAGCTAGGGGGCGACAGCACTTAGGATCAGACCTTCAGGAAATACAGATGTCCAGGCAAAAGCTGGAGGAATAAGGAAAATATGAGCTGCTCACAAAGCTAACCATCCATAAAAATACATTTGTAACATATTTAAAAAACATTTTAAAAAATACACAAAATATATAAATACTACAACAAAGGCAACAATCAATTTCCCTGATTTTCACTCTTTCACTATTTATGTTATTACCAGATCTTTACTCCCCCTAGTGGTCTGGAGTTTGCAGCCATGTAAACCTGCTGTTTTTTTGGTTTTTTTGTGTGTGTGTGTTTGGTTTTTTTGCTTTTTGCATCATTTTGTCCTGTGGCTGCATCATTGCGTTTGTGAGTTTTTGGAGTTTGCAGTGTCATTCAATCAAATTATTCCACCAAAGGCTGAAAAATAACTAAAACCTGCCACTTTTACAAAAAAGTATCCATATTTTAAAATATCCTGTATCATTTTATGCCAAAGTTGTTGGGAGCCTAAAGTGCTGCATTATGTCCAGGAGGAAAATGTTCTGTGAAAGTTAATGAGTGAAATATTTATGTGTGAGAAAACCACCTTGTGGAAATAATAAGACGTAAACAACCCAGAATATGCTTGAGTTTTGCTTCGTGATGCTGAGTTTTTCCCGTCTCTGAAGACTTTCTCTAGTTTCCCATGAAGGCTGGTCATCTGATAAGGAGGGAAAGTAAAGTCCTGCATTCCTAACAATCTGTCCGCTTGTCTCCTCCTCACCTTACCAACCTGCAGTGACGGATGAAAGTTTAATTCAGCGGCTGAGCCTTCCTGCTGCTTCCTGTGTACAGATGTACAGTCCTCTCCACTTTAAAACCTGTTTTTTATGGTTTGAGCAGAAACAGCTTTCCTTCAATAAATGTTCATACCGGTGCTTTTGATTTTTATTTGTCTGATTATGACACCTCCACACACCCAACCCCAGCTGAGTAAGCACACATTCACTCATCTATTATTAAAGGCAAAACTTTTTTATCCGCTCCCAGTTTCAAACATGTAAAACAGGCCCAGCATTTGCCTCTCTGTCATGTTTGAATCAATTTGTCTCTAGGATACTGTTACCAGGCGATAAATCAATAAAAACCAACAACTTCACACCTTCGCAATGTGTCCTGAGTCGCTTTATCAGAGCAGAATTAGGTCACGTTTTACAGCAAAGCCAGCGATGGGTGGCATCTCCATGGCAACGAAATGATTAAAGAAGGATAAGGAGATGAACTGAGAAACGACTGTACAACAGAAAAACTAAATTTGAGGATGTTTGGAATAATTTTATAAAAAGTCATTGGGTGCTTCTTGTCAACACAAACCTGCATCAATTCATAAATACTTTCATTACTTCTAAGAGTAACTACATGCTGTCGTAACTCAAATTTCTTCAAAAAGTCGTGGCTCGTGCAGGAATCGTCTCCAGTAGCAGTCAGTCTCACCATGAATCTAAAGAAGCATCTGACTGAAGACTGTTTCTATGCAAAATCAACAGGAGCGCCTCCAATGTCCTCCGGTTACCCCGGTTACGGCTTGTAAGGCCGGCTTCGCGTTTCAATATGGCCGCTTCTCACATCAACAGCAGTAAGCTGTGGTGGAAATGTTTATTTTACAAGACATATGTGTAAGAATGCGAAAACAATGTAGCATCTGCTGCTAACTGAACTATAACAGAGGTGTTTGCTTATGGAAAGTAGAGATTCTTTTTACGACAGTATGAACATTTTGATTTCGATCTTTTCACTCCCGAAAAAGATCCAATCTGTCCTGTTTCCAACTGTGGAGCGAAATCGTATCCGATTATTTTTAAAATGTCTGCAGTCTGAACAGTCATTTTACCCGACTTTACCGTCATAACGCTACACCAGAAGAAGAAACAACAGAGCTGCTGTAGTTGCTCTCGTAAACCGTTCACAAAGAAGTCTGATGGTGGTTGCATTTAATAGCTAAAATAAATGCAAAAGCCCAACTTCTTTGACATGGCAATGGTGGTTTTAGTGTTAAACTGGTGGTTTTAGTGTTAAACTGGTGGTTTTACTGTTAAACTGGTGGTTTTTACTGGTAAACTGGTGGTTTTACTGTTAAACTGGTGGTTTTACTGTTAAAATGGTGGTTTTACTGTTAAAATGGTGGTTTTACCGTTAAAATGGTGGTTTTTACTGGTAAACTGGTGGTTTTAGTGTTAAACTGGTGGTTTTACTGTTAAAATGGTGGTTTTACTGTTAAAATGGTGGTTTTACTGTTAAACTGGTGGTTTTTACTGGTAAACTGGTGGTTTTTACTGGTAAAATGGTGGTTTTACTGTTAAACTGGTGGTTTTACTGTTAAAATGGTGGTTTTACTGTTAAAATGGTGGTTTTTACTGGTAAAATAGTGGTTTTACTGTTAAAATGGTGGTTTTTACTGGTAAAATGGTGGTTTTACTGTTAAAATGGTGGTTTTACTGTTAAACTGGTGGTTTTTACTGGTAAACTGGTGGTTTTTACTGGTAAAATGGTGGTTTTACTGTTAAACTGGTGGTTTTACTGTTAAAATGGTGGTTTTACTGTTAAAATGGTGGTTTTTACTGGTAAAATAGTGGTTTTACTGTTAAAATGGTGGTTTTTACTGGTAAAATGGTGGTTTTACTGTTAAAATGGTGGTTTTACTGTTAAACTGGTGGTTTTTACTGGTAAACTGGTGGTTTTTACTGGTAAAATGGTGGTTTTACTGTTAAACTGGTGGTTTTACTGTTAAAATGGTGGTTTTACTGTTAAAATGGTGGTTTTTACTGGTAAAATAGTGGTTGTTTTACTATAAACAGCAACACGATGTCATGTTGCCACATTCGGTTCATTGATATGTAAATATCAGGCGGGTGGAATGCAGGTCAAGTGAAACGACTGGTTTTCTCCCATATTGAGCCTCCAGTGTCTCCAGATCAGGTATCAGTTATGGTTCAACTAAAAACTCTTTCCAGCATTTCTCTCTGCAAGTCGGGGGTTGCATCACCTTTCTGTTTCTTTTAAACAGTGACATAAAAATCTGAAGGCCTTCTGTCAATTTGATAGATTATAATTTACTCATTTAAATTGGTTTGATTGGAACCAGAACTTCATCATCTGTTCAGCATCTCCACAGCTGGAGAACGACAGCATCTCCAACTGTGATCCCAGACATTGTGACTCCACAACTGCAGAGTAAGAGACAGTAACAACGAGCCATACAGTAAATAAATGAAGCGACACGCAACGAGTCTACATGTAGCTTGGCTGATACAGAGAGCGAGAAAAAAGTGGGTTTGAGTTGCACTTCAATGTGTTTCCCTTTGCTGTGCAGCATAGCACTAAAATAATATCTATATTTCCAAGTTTCATTGAGTTAATGGGATTATTCTACCCTGAAATCTGGATTTAAACTGGTGGCTTTACTGTTTAAATCCTACACTTATCAAAACATTAGCTAAAAAAACAGCACATTTTGTAGCTATATTCAAAACATAATATCCTTAGTTTTCTCTGCTTGATAAAATAATTACACCCTATATTTTAGTAGAATATTACAGCTAATTTAATGTAACAATGAAAGAATTTTTACAGACATGGAAGAATAATTAATGATTTTTGAATAGTTTAATTACAATTCAAATCTGTTTCCAGTGTTGCTGATGCCACAGTGAGAGGATTTTGTCACTTCTATGTTCAACTTAGTCTGAAGGAATGAAGATCATTTTTGCTTCATCCTGCCGCCTCCATCTGTGAGCGGAGTGATTGTAAAGATTACAGAGAAGGATTGTGTGACTCCACAGGAAAGTTGTCGACTGAACGGGGATCACTTTCTATCAGGGCGTGTTGTAACTACTCAGAAGGTTACGCTCACATTTATGATGATGATGATGATGAACTTGCAGTTTCACCCTTGAAATGAGTGATAACCGGTTTTATGATGACAATCTGACTCCTTACATAAGGTGACATGAGCAGCTGATTATTAACCGGTGATTGTTGGTGCTGGTGTGCAGGACATGCGTCAGCTGGGTTTATTCATCAATATGTTCATTAACATCAACACCCTTTATCGCCTCAGAGGTTCTGCTTTGGAAAGTTGTTCAGAAATTTCTAGAAATATAAATATTACCCCAACGTCTGTCAATAAACTCCTCCAGTTCCCTGTAAATTTAACTAAAACCAAGAGTTTTCTCTCCTATCGCTAACCCGCTGCACAAAGGTCGAGGTGCTGATGATTTTACAGTTCTGACTCAGGAGTAAAGCTGCTAATTGCTGTCACAGATACTCCTCTGTCTGCCTGCAATGCATTCAGTGTTGAAGAAGAAGAACTAAACAAATCAGAGGAATCAGAGTCAGAACAGCTTCACTGGCCAAGATTTTACACACAAACGAGGAGATTCACTTCAGGCTTTACATCGTATAACTTAATATAAACTTTAAAGGAAATGAAATAATGATAAAGGAAGGATATGTTCATGTGTTTGCAAAGAAGAGTGAAAAAAATGCTTATTCAGTTTCCCAACAGAGTAGCTGAATACTGTAAGGTATTTATTGTGCTCATCAGGGGGTGACAGTCAGGAAAAGTGGTGAAAACGCATGAATGATGTAAACTATATAAAGGACAAAAAAAATAAACAAATGCATCAAAGAATTAAAAATGCTGCAACCACAGAAAATAGAAGGAAAAAGTAAAAACAGTAAGTGTAAATTGCTGCAAAGTCCTCCAGACCACTAGGGGGAGTTGAACATCAGATCATTTAGGATCAGACGCTCAGCAAAAGTCCAGATAAACTAAATGACGAATTACACTTCATGTCATTTACAAAGTCATAGAGCAGCAGCATGCTGACATACGTAATATTACCGACTCCAGACTCCCCCTAGTGGTCAGGCAACAGGTTAGCTAAAATATAGTCAATAGCATGTGGAGTTTCACTAGCATGTGGACTAACAACGACTTACTCCATTTATTATGCAAGCAATATTGTTCCAGCTAAAATTAGCTTTAATGTTAAGGTCAGCTTAAATGCTCTCACTAGTATGTTGACTACAAGTTACTAACTCAGCTCAGTATGCAAACATTAGTGCTAAGGTTAGCTTAAATGATGCCAGTAACATGTGGACTATCACCAGCATGTGGACTTACATTGACTTACCCCTTTTAGTATGCTAAACATAGCTAATATATCAAAAGTTAGCTAAAAAATTATTATTTTTGGCGTAATGCTAATGAGAGCTATCACTAGCATATAGAGTTACTAGCATGCAAACTCTACCAGTAGGAAGTGAGATATCACTAGCATGTTGACCAAGAGTGCCTTACCCCACTCAGCATTTCAAACATTAGCACTGCAGCTCAGCTTCCTGGAACAGGAAGCCAGAAAAGCAGAAGTCTGTTTTTATATAATGTATCCTGCAGGGCAAATTGGGTTTCAATCCGATTCTAGAAAGCAAGGTGCAGCTGGTATTTACTTTAGGGATAATTCTCACCATATCCTGCAGGTGTGGCCTAATACCCCAATAATCCAGCAATTAGACTCTTCTTAAAGAAATGTGTTGCAACAGCAGAGCGTCAGACTGGAATGTGACAAAGCTAACACGTCCCGTTTCCCCTGAAAGAGCTAATTATGGGCTTTCTGCTCAGACTCCTTCACTCACAGATCCTGTTGGGCTCGCTGGCAGATTGCTGTGAGGCGGTCCTCGCTCTGACGTAATTCATGCTCATAAGTTTTCCACAGAGACATAACTGGATGTTCCAGTGTTTCAAAAACCAAGAAAAACACCAGATTTTTTTTCCAGATTTCAGTTTGCAATGTTGTCTTTTTGTTGTAAATAGTTATTTTCCTTCACCAATGTTTTGCAGGCAGAGCCACACATGCTAACAAGTGGCACATTTTCACTGTCACTTGTTACGTAACTGAGGACTTTTCGACTTTGTCTCCAGTTGTAAAATTCTCTCATCTTTAGCTATAAGATTAGAAGTCTTTGGAGAACCTTAAAGGGCAATTAAAGCGCTTCAAGGCTGCTGTCATTCCTCTTATCAGTCAGAACTGGGTCAAAGCAGAGCCAAGGTCGAGAGATGATGGGCTGGGAATAATTAGCTCAGAACAATCACTGTTACTTGGTTTCAGCTGCAGCTCAAACAGCAAACACTGGATTTAATAAGTCGTCAGAAATCCTTCCAGTTCTGTCTGCTTTTTGCTCAAAGTGCAGCAGAAATCTTCCTCACAACATCAGCTCCAATGTTCTAATCCAGGAGAGGAGGAAAATTCACGTTTCTGCTCCCACCTGTCTGTGTAAAACTGCCTTAATGTCAACCCAACTGCAACTACATCACCTGATCTCATGGAGGCGCCACGAAGGGAGAGACTGAAGTGACTGCAATTACTTTCCAAAGTTGTTTTTGCCAGTTTATTTCTGGTTTCCACTTGTTCAAGTTAAGCTAACTTATCAAGCTAGCTAGTAACTAGCTAGCTTGGAAACCGACCCAGACATCCTCCCTCCTGACACCTAAACGTGTAATATATCAAAAATTAGCTATAAACGATTATTTTAGCTTAAGGCTAATATTAGCATGAGGGCTATCACTTGCACATAGAGCAAAATATTTGCTAATGCTAAGGTTAGCATTGTTGCTAGCAAAGTCGGCAATCAAAACACCTAACTTAACGGCACCTGATTTACTCCACTATTTGTCAGAAATGAGGTTTCTCTTTACTCCAGACCATTTCTGCAGTAAAATCAGTTAAATAAAAACGATAAAAGGTGACCGACTTAACGAGGGTTAACTTGCTCATAGGTTGTTTTGAGTCGGCTGTTAACATCACGTTCAAACGGTCAATACATTAAATAAATCAGTCTAGAGATTGATCTCTTTACAAACACACTAATTGACCTTAATATACAAAACATGATTTTTTCTCATTTCACAGGATTGTTTAGCTTAAATATGCTAATGATGATTCACCAGCTCACTGATGCTAATGCTAACGCTTCTTTCTTCTCGTATAATAAAGTTTGTGGAATCCCTTCATTCCTCATTCTGATGCTACATTTGAACTCTACCAAGATGTCTCCGCCTCATATAAATGCTCCCAGCTGCTGCTCTGTAATTGGTTCTTTTCCTGTCAGCAAGCTGCTGAACTGGTGTACCTAACAAAGAGGCCAGTCAACATTTATATAATAAACGTAGCTTGTATATATAATTTTGAGAAAATGCACCATACAGTCAAATTTTACTTTTAAAAATAATTGATTTTGTTTTATAACTATTCCACATTATGGGAAAAAGAATTGTTTTAATAAATTATTAAAAACCTCAAAATGAATACATTTTTGCTCAGGCAGCAGGGATGTTGCAGCACTAAATTCAGAATATCTTAAAACAATTGATATCTAAACAAATCTGCATTTAATGTGTAAAATTATTAGCGGCTGCTCTGATTTCATCCCAATACTTTATTCCTGCAAATGTATATAAAATATGTTCATATTTTAACTTTACAACAAGCCTCTTCTTCACAATATGATTATATTCAGTTAATTAAAAATAAAATCTCTGAATGAAAGATAAAAATACCATAAAATCAGAATAATCGATTACTAAAGTCATCGTTAGACATTAGAAAATGTTGGGGTTTCTTTTGTATTTTAATGAAAAATAAAAAACTGTTTTAGCTATAATCTGCCACGTATGAATTTAGCTGTATTTTTCCATGGTATTTAATTACATAAACACAAAAAATATTCAGATTTTATTTTCCTATTTATATTTAAGGCAGTTTTCCCAAAATAACTTATATGGTTATTTGTCCTAGAAATGTAAAGAAGTGCATTTAGCTGCACTTATGCAAAAGAGTAATCATTAATTACTCGTATGTAGAAAACAGGAATAAAACAAGACAGTACCTGAATAAATAGATCTTTTCACTTTTTTAAACTTGTCGGAATATCTCAAAATAATGCTACATTTTTGTTATCTTTACTTTAAGTAGCTTTTAAAGACATATTTTAGATTTTTCTGTAGCTTTAGGACATGATTTCCAACTAAACTTCTCCATGGACGCAGTATTTCCGACAGCACCTGAAGGCATCACAGGTGGATTTTCAGAGTGGGCGGGGCCGTTCACGTCCCTCGGTAAAAACTGAGGCGCGCGCCGCCCCCGTCACTTTTCGACACCTGAGAACCGAGCGACACCGGAGAGTAAAACCCGAACCAGCAACCGGAACCGGCACCCCGACAGAACCAGCAGCGCCATGCCGTCTCTGCGACACTCCTACACGGTGACGGTCCCGGGACACCCCGGCGGCCTGCCGCTGGACGAGCCGGAGCTGCGGCGCAAGCAGCTGTCCCGCTCCATGCTGGTCAACACCTTCATGGGTCTGATCATCAACCCGGCCAAGGTGAGTCCACATCCGGGGCTTTTCTCTAGAAAAAGGTTTTAATGTGTTTTTCCTGCAGATTAATTTCGTTCTGCTCCGCAAATATCAGTTTTTAGTTAGCAAATTTTGTTTTCTTCCAAAAGAATTAATATTTTGATTCTAGAAATGTAGAGAAGTTCATTTAGCTGCACTTAAATAAAATAAATATGTATTTTTATTTCCATGTAGAAGCCAGGATATGTTTATAAGTTTCTGACTTTTAAGGGGGGAAAACCTATTATATTTCTGCACATAAAATGTAAGAATGAAACTGGAAGCAATCACATGCAACATTCAGGCATAACATTATGACCAGCGTGGACACTGACTGGTTTTTCTCCTGGAGTTTTATCTGCAGCAGATTAAACTCCAGGGTCACCTGACCAGATCTGTTCGTGGTCATAATGTTTTGCCTGGTTGCAGTGTGCTTTGAAATAACACATTAAAGGAAAACAGCTGCACAGAGATAATCATTGTTTTCTGCTACAAAATACAGTAGGCCTGAAATGATTAATCGTGATTAATTGTGATTAATCAATTATTGAAACAATTGCCAACTAATCGATTAATTGTTAACAGACTCCAAAACAGGCTATTTGCTGAACGAACAGCACAGTGATTAATAAAAAAAAACTGCTCAAAATTTATATAAAATTTGCTTTAAAGATAAAAATATGACATGAAGCAGGTGGAAAAATCTCACAATGCAACGACTCTACAGCTGTACAGTCAAGCACGGTGGTGGTAGTGTGATGATCTGGGTCTGCTTTTGCTGAGTCCAGATAAATCATCATAAAAAAAACAAACACTTTTTTCTAGTTACCTGCTGCTTTTCCTCTGATATTAAAGTTTATTTGATGATCTGCAACATTTGAGTTTGACACAAAGACACAAAACAGAAGAAATGTGTAAAGGTGTAAATACTTTTCCACAGAGATTAAATTGACAAACAGAGTTGAAACTCGACTGCGTGTTGCGTCAGTGTGTAGAAATGACGGTAAAGTTGAGCCGGGCGTCCCGCATGCGGAGCGGAGCGGCTGCTGGCCAGAAAAGCTGCAGACGGCGGCATCAAGTGGGGCTGTTGCATAACGGGAAGCAGAACTGCTGATAAGTCCCAGGAAGAACACCTTATCGTTCACGCAGCAGGACTCTGCTGGCACCAGGACCGGCCCGCAGTCAGCACATATTTCTGTTTACGTGGGCCGGAGGTGTCGGGATCGGGTCGACCCGAGGAGCTTCTTACATAACCAGAACCTCAAGTTTTTATGTAACTCCACGCTCGTCTTAGGACCGAAGGAAACGGAGATAATCATCAATTTTTAATCATGATTAGTCGTTTATTGAAATAATCGTCAACTAATCAATTAATCGTTAACTGCAAAATACAAACTTGGAAAAAAAGAGCAGATTTAAAGCAGTAACTAAGTCAAAACTGAACAAAGTGTGTATAAGATAAAAATCTTTGCTTTAACTTCACCTGGTTCAAATTCACTGAAGTAACTATGTTGTTGCATTTAGGCAATAAAATGTTTATTTTCTTATTTAAAAAAGGAATTAAACTAATTATATATTGTTCATTTAAGAAATTAATGGATCAAAGGGAAAAAATGCCTAAAAACCTGAATAATGAATTACTCAAATAATCGTTATTTACATCCCTAAAATCAAAATATTCATGAACAAATCTACATTATTGTGTAAAACAAACAGTTGCAGCTGGAAATTTATCCTAAAACTTTACTTTATTCTTGCCAATATTCATCAAAAACGTTCATATTTTAACTTTATAATGAGCCTCTTCCTAAATAACATCAGTACTGTAGTCAGTTACTAAACAATCTCTGGATTGAAGAGAAAAATACCTAAAGATGCTGAAACAGAATCATGTTTGCTTTAAAAATGAGTCATTTCTCAAACAGTGGGCGTTTCCACGGTGATTTAAAAATGAAAATCCATCATGAAGTTACAGAAAATATTTCAGGATGGAGGAATTTGTCCGGAAATATCCACATTTCTCCTCACTTTCTGCAGTTTTCCTCTAAGATTCCTGCGTTTTCATTTGGACCGTGCTGCTCTGTGTTTACCGTGTAAACATCTAAACGATAAGACTCGGGTTCAGCCGGGTCTCCAGAACCCGCTCCAACGTGTTTACACCCTCAGCCAAGGCGAGGCTGCCACCGCCGCCGTCACATGCTGCACGCCTGCAGGGCGCCGATATTTCAGCACAGAATGTTCCCAGGCTCGCTGACGTCCTGCCAGCCGGTGCACAGAGTTCACCTGAACGCATCACTTCCTGTGAGCCCGGTCCTGCTGGTTTGGACCCACACCATATGTCTGCTTCCAGACGGCGGAGACCGATTTAAATCAGAGTTATCTAGGATTATACGTGCATTAATGGAAATAATAAGTAGAAATTAACCAATGCCGATTTTGTAAAGACCGATTTTGATACAGATTATTCTGAAGTCAGTCTAACTGATCTACAATATGTGCTGCAAATAAAATAAACCAACATATAGTTTTTTAAAAAGTGAATAGAAACAGAATATATAAAAATACTTTCAGAAAATGTCACAATAAAAATATTACATTGTATAAATTCTGAATATGTAAGAAAGTAGAAAAAAAATCAAAGAATAGTTTTACATAATTACTGTTGAAAATTATAAACCAGTATTACAAATAAGTTGAAAAGTTCTTCTTTTAATGAATCACATTCTCCAGCCTTTTTTGTTATGTGTACAGTTATCTGCATTTTGTCAGCCTCAGCCCTCCGTACCTGAGCCGCTGCTGTTGCTGCTTAATTCCCAGTTTAAAGGTGAACATATTTACGTTTCCAGCCGTCAGCAGAGGCGTTGATGCGTTTCGCTGCTCGGTCAGCTCATTATTGCGTTATTATGTAACAGAAGTGATGACTGAGCCGCATGTCGGCGCCCGCTGGAGCATCATCACCATGAAACTGTCTGTCCTGTCAATATTAGGTCATCAGGGTGACTTAATGAAACTAAATGTGGGTGTTGATTATGAAAATAAAACTGTTTTTAGTCATTTTCAGGTCATGTAAGCGGCTCTGGGAACAGAGCTTTTTTTAGCAGGAAGCTGTAGAAATGCTTTCCTGTGGCAGTAGCCCAGGGCTGCGATGTTTGGGGGCGGGCTCCAAAACCTTTATTTTCTTCTTTTTCTTTAATTTAATGTTTTATAGCATTTTACTGTTTTATAAAACATTTAAGCTCATATCAGGTGACATGCATTCATATTTTGAGATATTGGTAATATAAAAAAATACTCAATTATTTGAAATTGAGTAAAGTTATAGTACTTTTTCTACCCACAATGCATCACTTCATAGCAGAAACACCACCAAAACTGGCTCCATCTTTGTAACTCAGGCCCTGCCTGAAATGATACTTAAAAACATATTTTGTCAAATTCAATCATAGATTATTTATGTCTGTAAGCTAAATATTTAGCTTGCTAATTAAATAGATTGTATCTGACATTTAGAAATGAATAACATGGTGAATACAGTGCGTACTTTATTATTTTTGTTTTAAGACAAATACTTGAGTAGAAAATTTACTTTGACTATGCTTCTACTGTTGACAGACGTTACTGACTATATGTCACAGATTACAGAAAGTTTTCTGTCCTCCAGCCTGAGTAGCAAGTGTTTTAAGGAAAAGGTCATTTAAGGCCAGGCTGAATCAAACTATGGAGACACGTTGCGTTTCATAATGACGACACGATGAAACACCACGATGTCGTCTGCATAGAGATGAACTTTAACCTCCCTGTGAACCCGACTCCTCCCACCATCACATCATCTGACATCATCACACGGCTCGGGTTGAATCATAAAAATAAAAAATGCTGCTGCTGCTGAAGAAACCAAATATTCAGTTAAAAACTGCAGAGGAAACTTGGAAGGATCTGAAATAGAACAAAAAATAAAAATATCCACTTTTCCATATTTTGTCACATTACAACCATGAACATAAATATATTTCATTTCAGATTAGATTACTCATTATTTAGCCATTAGCAGTCATCAGGCAACTTCTGAAGGCAACTGGTTGCACTCAGAGAAAATGAGGGCCGAATACTTTTACACACCGCACTTTTCAGTTGAAAATGTTTTGAATCCTGTCTAATTTTCTTTTTGTTCACTGTTGTATATCACTTTGTGTTGGCCTCCAACATTAAATATGTTTATGGTCGTAATGTAACAAAAAATGAAAAATTAACCACTTAAGCTTATTTTATACATTCGATATATATTTAAAAAATCAAGTAATCTAGTAATTCAATTCATTTTTTAAATAAGAAAATAAACGTTTTATTGACTGAAACACGATAACATTTGATTATTTGTAGCTTCTACGTCAGCTAGTTTTGTGTTACTGATATTTGCTCTAGAAACTAGATCAAAAATAAATGTTGTAGTTTTGTAGTGATTACTGCCAGACTTAAACAGAACCTGTCTGACAGCACGAAGTAGGCGAAAACATCTCAGAAAACGACTTGACAGAAATCAATTCTGGAACAGAGGAGAAATAGAAGAGAAGAACCAAAAAGGTCTTTTTTAAAGTCAGGCTGAAAAATGTTGATTTTTGATGTCTGAGGTAATTTTTTATGTTTCTGTTTGTGAACAGAGCAAGAGTCCGCAGGGCCTGGTGGGGCTGAGGAACCTGGGCAACACGGTAAGCCTCCCAGCTTCCCAGCGTCTCTCCCAGTGAAACCAGCAGCTCAGACCGGATCCGTGCTGACGTTTGCTCTCGTTTCCAGTGCTTCATGAACTCCATCCTGCAGTGTCTGAGCAACACGTCCGAGCTGAGAGACTACTGCCTGTGGAACTTCCACCTGATGGAGCTGAACCGCCGGACCAACACGGCGCTCATGGAAGGTGGGCGGAGCCTCTGCATGACAAACGCTGCCTTATCAGCTACAAGACGGTTTCTGGGTCAGGTGTAGGTCTCAACCTGTAAACTTTATGTTTTTACACTCCCTCATCGTCGCTCAGCTGTTAAACCCAAATCCTTCCAGCTTCAGTCAGCGAACGCGACCCAGAAAAGCAGCAGCGTTTACTGTGTCATTTTTACGACGTAGTCTGAGCGCAGTGGGAGTTTATCACCTTTAGTGGCACGCTACGCGTCCTGGGCTCAGGGTGGGAACATCAGGTCAGCCTCAGGAGACGTTTCAGTAAAACTAGAGGAGGGACATGTCTGTAATTCATTCATTAATAAATCAAAACTATAGATTTACAAAATAAGCAACATTTTCAATTCAAAAATCCCCTCTTCCTGCTAAATTACTGAATAAATAGACATAAGAGCTCAATAGCAGATATATTTATTGTTTTAATCTGTTGTTCTGGTTCTTTTCAGGTTGTTGGTAAATGTTATTAGTGCGTCAGATTAATGGATGTACCAGAAACGTCCGAACACAAATGTTCCGGGTGGAACATTCATACCTAAACAAAAAAAAATGAAAGCGATTAGTTCTGTTAAAGTTTTTTAAATTTATGTGAATAATTTATAAAATCAATGCGTTAAAGTCCAGGCCCTCATTAAAACACGTCGTCTGCTGCCAGATTTCTTGCTTCGTCTTTAGTTTTAGTAACCGAATCGTGACTAAAACAGAAACCCGGTAAAGTGGGACGCTCCAGTAACTGCCTGAAATAATGTCCCACTTTATTGCATCTGGTGTTTGAATTACTTTCAAATATTTTTCAGCAAAATGTGTCATATAATTATCGCTTTCTGAAAAATTTTATTCTGTCTTATGCAAAAGAAATGTCCTGTTGTGGAAAAAAAAAAATTACATTTGATCTATGAACTTATTTCATTTTGTGTTGAATCTAAATTTGTTCTGATATTCATGATGGAGACCAATGACTTTCTCTGCTGAGTAAAACAAAATATTTTGTTTTGAGATTGTTTGATTTGGACATTTGATTTTGACCGTTGAAATGTTGGCAGCAGATTCTTTTGGTCCTGTGGGACTCAGGATGGGTTCTTGGTTTCGTCCGCAGGGATCCGCTCCATGTTCTCTGGATTTCATTTGCAGAGTTTGGGATTATGTTGGGATGATTCCTGTTAGACTGTGACTCTAAGGATGGATTTACTAATAAATCGTTAACATTTTTCTCTCTTCCCGTCTTGCTTTTGTTTTCTGGTTTAGAGTTTGGAAAGCTGACTCAGAATCTGTGGACGTCTGCGAACAACGAGGCTGTCAGTCCGTCTGAATTCAGAAACCAGATCCAGAAATTCGCCCCCAAATTTATCGGCTGCAAGTAAGTTTCTCTTCTTCTTCACAGGAAGCCTTAAACTTCAGGTGAGGGAGGTTGTCAGATTGGGTAAAATCGTTTTTATCTGCAGCCAGCAGGACGCCCAGGAGTTCCTGCGCTTCCTGTTGGACGGCCTCCACAACGAGGTGAACCGGGTGACGATCCGGCGAAAGGTGTCGGCCCAGGACATCGACCACCTCCCGTAAGCCGACGCCGTCCTCCAGATGTTACTCGGCTTCACTCGTGTTTTCCTGCTAAATCTCAACTATTTCATCTGCAGTGATGAAGAAAAAGCCCTGCGGACGTGGAACATGTACTTGGAGAGAGAGGACAGTAAAGTTGTTGGTAAGAGTCTTTGAAACATCAGGGAGGCAACATGGCTGCCTTCCAGTGAACATGACCTTTGACCTCTCACATGCCTGCTTCCAGACCTGTTTGCGGGGCAGCTGAAAAGCTCTCTGACCTGCACAGTTTGTGGTTTCCGCTCCACCGTGTTCGAGCCGTTTTGGGATCTATCGGTTCCGATCGCACAGGTGAGGAGACCCAACCTGCCAGCCAATCAGATTCTGGTTCAGCACCACCTACCTAAAATAAACCCGATTTCTGCTTAAAAAGCTACTTCTATGAAAACCCAAACGATGAGACACCAGCAACTATTTCACTAGGGCTGAAACGACTAATCGGATTAACTAATTTATTGAGAGATGAATCGTTAACTGGAGTGTTCAGACTTTAAAAAGCCATATTTTCTACCCAGAACTCATCTAGTGTTTTTCCTTCACCTGGTTCAAATTCAGTAAAGAAAATCCTGTACAGCAACTTTTGCTATCAATGATTAATCAGTTTATGTTTGAAGGGTTGACTGAGCTTCAGACGCATTTTTACCACAAATGATCAAGCTTCACTAAAACAATGCTGCTATAGCATTTTAGACAATAACATGTTTATTTTATGTAGAAAATTAATTGAATTACTTGATTATTTGCATTTTTATGTATTTCTAAAGTACAAAATAAGCTCATAAATAAATAATATGCAGAATGTGGCAATTTCTATCCGATTAATCATCAGAATAATTGATAGGATTAAGCATTCTGACGATTAATCAACGGTATAATTTATAGAATAGTTGATTATTCTGATGATTAGTTAATTAATCATAAGTATAATTGATAGAGTAATCAATTATTTTGTTGATTAATCATCAGAATAATCGATTACTGAAGTAATCATTAGCTGCAGACCTACATATTACTGCTCTATCCTCATGTTGATGATGTTAAGCTCTCAGAAAGCAAAAACAATCAATAAAACATTAAATTCCTCCTGAAACCCTCATTTGGGGATCATGACACTCTGAGATTGTGATAAATGAATTTCTCTGACTGGATGTTGTCTGATCCTCCACAGAAGAGCTCTGGTGAAGTGACGCTGAAGGACTGCTTGAGGCTCTTCACAAGAGAAGATGTGCTGGACGGAGAAGAAAGACCGGTAAGAGACCTGGACAACGGCTAGCAGCTTTTTCTGTTTTAAGATGCTGCAGACAGAATCTGACTGCCTGCAACGCGTTTGTTTCTTTCTCAGACCTGCAACAAATGCAAAGCCAGAAGAAAATGCACCAAGAGGTTCAGCATCCAGAGGTTCCCTCAGGTTCTTGTACTTCGTATCCTTTTTGCAGTCGTTTTTGCAGCATGCAGATGCTAATCCTCCCGCTAACGTAAAGGTACGCACCAATACCAGATAAACGTTTTTTTGTGCCTTGACCCCGGTTTGCCTCCAGACCTGAAGCGTTTCTCAGACTCAAATGTCCGAGCGAGCAAACTGAACACCTTCGTCGACTTTCCTCTCAAAGATCTAGATCTGAGGGAGTTTTCAGCAGACAGCGGAGGTGAGTATCTGCAGCAAAAACAGAAACTATCTAGAGAAGAAGCTTCAGTTGTTACAGCTAAAAACTACAAATCAGCCCCAAATCTGGTCCCTGATCCTTCAGAGTCAAATAAAGACAGTTACAAAGTCGGTCCTCTATCACTATTTATAGGATTAAAGGACTAACAAGCAAATTCTAGAAAACTCCACATCACAAATCTAGAACAAACTTCCAGAAAACTGCAAAACAACTGAAACACTGAGATCCTTTAAATCAAGACTAAAAACCCAGCTGGTTAGAGCTGATTTTGATTCATAACAACTTGAACATTGGCCAATAATTTTGATTATGGCGTTCGACAGAATTTAATGTCTGTCTCTGGTTTTTATAATGTTTTCAGGATGTAAAGCACTTTAAACTGCCATTTTGCTTCAATGCGTTGTATAAATAAACTTGATTGATTGATTGATTGATTGATTGATTGATTGATTGATTCTTCCTGCAGAGCGTCCCGTCTACAACCTGTACGCCGTGTCAAACCACACGGGGAACGTGCTGGGCGGCCATTACACAGCGTCCTGCAGGAACCCGGCGCTGGGGGAATGGTTCAGCTACAACGACTCCAGGTATCAGATCTCACCTCACTGGGTTCACGTATCAGCTTATCAGGCTGATCACACAGCCTCCGCCTGCTGCGCCTGCCGCTGACCTCACTGTCGCCGTAAAACTCTGCAGCGGCTTAAATTTTACGACCAAATTAGGGGTCAGCTGCGTGTTTACGAGCCTGTGGATCTGTGTGTGTGTGTGTGTGTGTGCTTAGCAGGTTAAACACACACATAATGTAAATAAATTATCAATGAATGTTGAAAAAAACTACATGATATTTAGCAAAAGAGAGGTTGATGTTGATGGGGTTGAGATGAAACGTGAAAGAGATCAAATTCCTCTTGATGAAAACATAAACTGGAAACCACACATCAACAATTTAAAGATAAACATATTAAGAAAAATTGCATTATATGGTTATTATATAAAATTAGATTCACTGAATGATATTATACAATTCACAGATCGTTCCCTATTTCACCTATTGTGTAGAAGTTTTAGGGAATGTTTGAAAAGGATAAACAAGTTCTATTTTTATTTTGCTAAAAAGGAGGATAAAAAGGCTGCTAACTAATGATGACTAGTATTGGTTTTAGCTGTCAAGTCGTCAATATACGGTGCCAAGACTTTAATGTATGCATGATATATAAAAGAGATGCAGTGCTTTTCTACTAAATGTCAACGCTACAATTAAATAAGGTTAAGAAAAAGTTTTAATTAAAAAGAAACTGGCAAGGGAGAGGGAAGTAGGTCAGATATGCTAGCTTGATTTTGACAACCTTAACATGGAGATGTGCCGTGGAGTTTGGTGTGTTTTGGCTCAGTTAACAAAAGAAAGGCGACCCACACACCAACTGTCTGACAGATGAGCAGGTGTTTAAATTAGCTATCAACCACTGCTGTATTAGATTAGCTAATTTAGCTAACCACAAAGGTAGCTAACCTACCACAGTGATCACCGATCAATAATCACAAAGATAAACATCAAGCCTGGAAACATAAATGGCCTGAATGCTCTGTTCTTTGTGTGGGAAATATTTAGAGTGTTTTTTGGTGTTGAATCCTGAAACAGATAGTGGAGATGGTGTCAGTCAGTTGCTAGGGTAACGAGTCTGCGTGTAGCGTGGCAACACAGAGAGCGAGAAAAAAAGAAGAATACGAGTGTTTTTGACTTGTTGTTTAAATTAATAATCCCTACATATCCAGCTTTCATTTAGTTAAAAGGTTCTACTGCGGCAGAACGGCTGTTTGTTTGTTTGTTTTGTTTGTTTTTCCCTCCAGCGTTGTGCGCATTCGCCAAATTTCCGCATGTAAACAATAATGTGTCACGTGTCTATACAATATTGTTCTTTTCTTCAAACTACTCCTTTCTATTCAAAACTTTGGTTTATGTAAAAATGTGAGATGTGAACTACGCTCTAAACTAAAGCATGTGGCGCGTGTCTCTGCAGGGTCAGCCCCATGTCGTCCAGCCAGGTGCGCAGCAGCAACGCCTACGTCCTCTTCTACGAGATGGCCAACTCTTCACACGGAAAGTACCAGACGTGTCGGCTGTAGAAACGGAGACGAGCTGCACTCAACTGAGCCTGAACACACGGAGCTAGAGCGCCCTCTAGTGGAGAAGGAACTGACATTACAAACTGTGAACATGGCTTCTGGAAAAGCTTGTTGAAAAGGGTCAAAACTGAAGAAAAAGTTGTTTTTACGGCCATTTTTCGACAATTTCTTTCAATATTTATAAATTATCTTTCAGAAGACGTAATTTATTATTTTTTAATTTATTCTGCTTGTTGAGTCCAGCGACGGTTTGAGGATGTTTTTAAGTGGAGACAGTAATATTTTTGTACAGTATTTATGCTCAGCAGAGTGAAAGTGATGCGACTCTACTTGCTGACTTTACATCCAAAGTCTGTAAATGATTAAAAGTCGTCACTAAATCATGTGTTTGCTTTATTTAACCATCCATTTGTCCAGATACAGAGATTTTTAGCTCCATCTGGAGCCACAACCTTTTACTTACAAGAATGAATCCAGTTTGGTTAAAATATTTGAATTTGTTTACAATATATTTATGGTGGTTTTGCATATATTGAACATAGAAAACATACATTCAAACAAACCCACAATCAGCACCCACGGTCTAAAATAAAATAAAATTCAGTTGAAATTTTTTTTTTTATGACTGCAAAAAGGTAAAAGCAAGTATAAATATACAAAATTCTAAATAAAAATTCTAACAATTACATAAAATATCAAAATATCTGAATTTCATTCTGAAGTAGTAACTATCCAGATTATAAGCAGTGATGCAAATTGATGACTAAATATTACAGCTTTAGAGCACTAAACCCTATCAAACTTTATCCTGGTTGTGCCGTGTTTAGCTCAGATCGGCCATTTTGTGTTTTTTGAGTCACCATCAGTTAAGTTGAAATGAAGCGCATCCCACTACTGGACACTCGCATCAGGTCAGTTTGGAGAAAGCAGGTGATTCTTCAGTGTTTGCATATCAAATTAGCACCACAGATGTTCTCTGCCATGACATCCCCCTTGTGCCTGTTCTCTGTCTCACTCAGTGGATAGCAAAGGAGGTGGTGTGTGGATGAAAAACAGCAAAAAGAGTTAAATAATTATATATTATATTAATTATAGTTGTAGACATTTCAGTCACACTAGACGGAAATATTTTAAATATTCTATTTCTGTGAAATAGAATATTTCATATTTCAAATATATTCTACTAGAATATTTCATATTCTATGCAATAGAATATTTTATTCCACAGATTGTGGACAAAGTGGGAATATGTTTTTAAAGTTGGGCATTTAAAGTTTGCCACAGATTCAACAAGTTGGCTATCGAGTGAAACTGGACAAACTTTCAGATCTATTTCATCCCTACTGACCGCCAGAGGCGGTGCTTCAAGCACTGAATGATCATTCTTGCGCATGCGCAGGTCGAG